>CATIWQ010015527.1:0-14484 GCA_949673415.1 Euphorbia schlechtendalii
AGATGAATATTGTTTTGGGATCGCAGGGAAAATAAGAGATTCTGTTACACATTTTGCAGAGTATCTCACGAAGCATCGAGATGAATGGGATAATGTGTGGAATCTTTTCAAGAGGATAATGGAGACGTACAATAAAAGGGAAGTGGTGTCATTTAGTTTCAGTAGTTTGAACAAATTTCCAGCATATGAAACAGATTTCGGATGGGGAAAGCCATTGTGGGTTGGAGGTACCCCATTGATTTCAAAGAATTTAGCTTATTTTTTCGGGACCAAAGATGGGGAGGGAATAGAGGCATGGATTAGTTTAAAAGAGGAAGAAATGGCGAAGTTTGAGGCTGGCAAGCAAATTTTTTCATATACTTCTTCATCGTCATATAGGAGATTATTGGATGTTTATTCAAGGTTATAAGTGTTAATTGTTTGTTGTTAGGGACCACATAATTTTTTAAAATTTTTTTCTCTTAATAAATTTTCTTTCATTTCAAGTGTGAGAAATTCTACTATGCCACTTGGACCGTAGTCTATATAAAAATTAGGGAATTACTACGCGTTGGTTGTTCAAAAGATAAACATATCCTCGAAGAAAAATTTTTTTTCTTTTCACCCTTCACCAAAATTGAAAATCCGGCGATTGTAAAATCCGACCAGCCAAGTTACCGGCCATAATTTTATTCCGACCAAGCCAGTTATTGGTCGAAATAAAATTCCGGCAAAGCTGTAATGTGGCCGAAAATTTATTTCGACCACCTTACAAGTTGGCTGGAATTTTATTTCGGCCAGCTTATAGTTTGGTCGGAATAATATTCAGGCCGGCCACTTGGCTAGCCTGGCCGAAATAAAATACCGGCCAAGCTGGAGGAAAAAAATTTTTATTTTTAATTTTTGAACTGAAAATATAAAATTTGATTACGGAAATATATTTTATGACTGACATGAACACAATAAATATAAAGTTTATAATACTAAAATATAAGTACAAATTCAATCACATAATTGTTGCCACTGTTGCAACCTGCATATATACAAATCTTCCCACCCAATCACACTTTAGTTTATAATACTAAAATATAAGTACAAATTCAATCACATAATTGTTGCCACTGTTGCAACCTGCATGTATACAAATCTTCCCACCCAATCACACTTTCCTTACGATAATTAAACCACGTACTAGCAATTGGAGGAAGTGGACAATCTTCTTGTGAATTTAATCTGAAGAAGTTATTCAAGATTGATCCGATATGGGCAATACAAATTTCAGCACACAGACCATTCACGTTTGATGTTGTATACAGAGGCAAAACGATGAAATAAAAATGTGTAGCAGTGGGCACAACTGAGTAACCGATATAAATAACCGCAACATTATATACTATTGCAATAGTGAAAAATTCCTCAATTACATGCATCTAATATATGTTATTTCTAGTCCATGAACCGCCCGCCCAACTAATACACTCAATAACTGCATCGATTCCATCAAAGTAGATTGGTTCATAAATTTCACGCTTGGCAATTAGCTCATTGCTGAGATTGTTTCTTACATATTGATATGCATCTTCATTGTTGTAAATGTAGGATGCAACAACTCGCAAACCACAATTTCCATCTACTTCCACATTAACCACACCTTCAATGAACGGATGAACAATTATTAGAATGTATTGCATGAACTCAGAAAATTGGAGGGGAACTCCACCTGAACCAGTGAAACAAAGCAAATAAGTTGTAAATGATAAAATATGAAAAAAAATTAAAATTGTATTATTTAAATTATCGAATAGCAAGTTCATACCATATCTTGATGCATTGTTTATTGAGAGAACTGAATCATTCCCAGCTGAACTATCACAATGACTGCAACTGTTTGAACGTCCACAACCTTTTGAATTATGTTCCCAATCACTTTTTTCACGTCAGGTTGACCTGCTCCCTTTTGTTCTTCCCCTTACATTTTCGTTCACCTCAGGTTTAACATAATCATCAGCATATTCAGGGTAAAGTTATTCTTCCAGCATAGTTGCCATTTTCTCCACAACAATAGGATGATATGTGTTTACCTCCCCCACAATATTTGCGAGATGTCTGTGAGCCTTTGATGGATAGCTTGAAAAATCATCTTGTGATTGATCCACCACTGCTTCATTAACCATAAGTGTTTTCCAAAACGGGTGGATTTGTTCAATAGAGATATTTACTCTTGCTCGTACTGCATCAGACAACTCACACGCACATGGTAACCCATGAGTATTCTGCAACTCGTGATAACAATATTCACGTACTTCGGCTCCCCATTGTAACATCAATTGGTATTCATCAAATAGCAATTTTTGGGCATGATGAGAAACATAAAATGATAGCAACATAAAAGAAAATCTCGATGTCACCTCACATCGTTTTGTTCATGACTGTTCAAGTTCAACCTTAAATTGAACAAATAGTAATATAATAAGTAAACTATTAAAAAATGTGGAAATAATATCATAAATAACATTAGTAAATGTACTTACTTTATGTTTATTTCTTGTGCTTGAATCTATCTATCGACCTTCGTCCATATAGTATCGAGGGCTCCAATTAATGTGTGGAGCCAATCCTTGAGCGATGCATGCTCGCTCTCCACCCGACAATTTGACGTATTCCCCAAGTGTAAAACATTATTCGTCCATGTAGAAATGAACTTTTTTTTTCTAAATAAGCCATGTATCCATGAGATATGTTACCAAGTTAGGACATACCCTACGCCACGAGTCGATCAGAATTGCAAGATTGGCATCGTATTCTTCCACTATTTGTGATTTGGAAACTTTTCTCCATTTTCCATTAGCCATCTTTTGAGCCTCATCGCTATATCTAACCACTCTGGCGATCCTATTTTCAACATCCTTGTGTATATACCAGTCACAAAGAAGATGTGCAGTGTTTGGAAATAGTTCTTCTATCGGTTTGAATAGACCCAACTCCAGATCTGTAATAATTATAGTAGGTTGAACATCTTGTCAAAAAATCTGCCGTAATTTATCGAGCGTCCATGCGTAACTAGTAGACGTCTCATCTCTCATTAGTGCCCATGCAATGAGAAAGTTTTTGTTATCAGGAGTCACCCCCACAAATTCTATCATAGGCATCTTATATCTATTTGTTTTGTAGGTAGTGTCAATGCCTACCTAGTAAGGAAATGTCTGCAACAAATTCAACGAGGTTGGATGCGCCATGAACACATGAGTGAGGGCTCTCATTTTCTAATCAGGAACATGACAATGCAAGTACTTGGCTTGTTGTGCCAGATGGAAAAATTGACGAATGATGTTTTGACCATTAAATGACTTTTTACGCAGCTTCATCTTTAAGTTATAGATTTGGCGCATGTTAAACGACTCTTTGGGAAATTTATCAATGAGGGCTGCCATGATATTTTTAGGCTTCGCTTGTGCTTCACTCATTTCTACAATGGTTTGCTTAGATTCCTAGCTCATTTGGTTATGTTCTGGATGAGCAGCATCAAAGTTGTACATGACATGGTTGTGCATGCCATGATATCCAGATTCAACTGTAATTGACCACTTGGAAGTCCAACTGCTCTGCTTCAGTTTTATTCAGAAAGGGCAACCGCATTTTTCTATTTTTGTGAATATCAATTTGGAAAATGGCAAGTTTTTGTCTTTCCCCTTTTATGGCTAACCATGACTACATTTGATGAGTCTGCTCTTAGTTGACTTCCAAGATGATATAACAAGCTCGAATCCAAATCCCTTTGAAATACTCCTTGCCCATGCAACTGCATCTTCTGCTATTTGAAATTCTGTATCTGTGATGAAGTGGCTACTATAGTCAATGCCATCACCGTCGTTCAATGGGGAAACATATGCCATAGGAATAGAGTATGATAAGATGAAGAGAATGCCGGAAACTTTTGCGAATCAAAGAGAATTTTAGAATGACAAAGAAATTGGGAATTAGAAGATTGGTGTAATGTGAGAGAGAAGGGAAACATTGGTGTTATATATAGAATTTGGGAAAAAATATAGCTGTTGGGAATAGTAAAAAGTAATAATGCAGATGCTGAAAAATAACTAGTACGATTTGACAACACTCTTAGTTGGGAAAAGAATAGTAAACTTCGGTAATACAGACTCAAACATGGGTAAAACAAGAAAATGTTGTTGGGAATAGTACTATTAACTTTGGTTCTACACAGATAAATATGAACGACAATAAAATAATTAGTAATTGGTAACAATAATAATGCAATTACTACAATAATTAAAATTCAGTACGAAAATGTTAAAAAAAATTAACAATTGTTCAGAAATTATCTAAAATAAGAGATACATAATGAATCACTGTGATTCATTCCATTCCCTCAGCAATCCTTCAAATTGTGTCACCATTTCGTTATGCTCCGGATATCCATTTACACCCATTATTGTAACCGCCTTCCTATAACCATCTACAAATCAGTTCACCCACTACAAGAACATTTACAACATAAAACAATTATTGGGTAACTGCAAAAACAATTAAATAACTAGTAAACGAATAACATTACTTACGTAATCACTATTAGATCGAGCTGTGCAACATCATTTTTCTCCACGTTTATAAGGTAAGGATGTGAATGCTGCTCATAACACCTAAGGTACTCAAGAGTAGATGCACCGGGGTCTTGATCAGCAACCTGAAAATGTGCAACAAACATACAACCCATTATTGGAAAAGTAGCCCATGTATCCTTTACCATGCATAATAGATGCTCGATCTTGTACGAAACGTTGTTCCATGGTCTGCAAGCTTTTTATGGTATCAATATAGGCATTGGGGGAATATGCACATATCCTAACTGCCTTAGCACCCTCCAAGGCATGTACGACTTAATAATGTCACGGTATTGAATCCAGCCTATGTACAAGGTTCGTGGAACAGCTTGGCTAGGATTAGGACCATACAAAAGCCACCTCACCTGCACGATAGTATAATCAATGATCTGAAACACATCAAAAGCTAAATAAAAATTAGTTTGTACCTCTGCTGCTGTCATCTGATCGATGCGCATACGCAAAGCATCCAAACGAACACCCTTGCCCTCTAGACGGGGTGCGCACGACATCGCCCTAGCTTGTCCTTCTCAAATAAGGTAACGTGTATGAGGTCGAAAATAAGGAAAATACTCGGATATCCAAGCTTAGAGAAGAGTCAAACATCCGTTAATTTATCTACAATCACCTCGACTAGCCGTTCCAAGTTGGTAATACAAGTATGCTAATGTAGCTGCACCCCATGCATATTCACGTACACGGTTCAACTCATCTTTCACCTCTAAAGCACAAGATGGTCAGATTCGGTTACCACTCTTGTCTACAAACAAGGTCGCTGCAAACATTAACCACATCCAACCAGCCATCTTAGCATGGGATGGTCGATGGCTCTCACGACATTTCTCCGCTACTATCTTAGCAGGAACGGCTCCATGCAACCATATTTCCTTCACCGTATCTTCCCCAACCGAAAGCATCTCCATCACTTTATTCTTCATGTTATCAGTTCCGCCATCCTCCGAGATAATCAATCCATCAACAGAAATGCCTAAAATATAATGCACATCATGCATCATAATAGTCATCTCTCCGAAAGGCAAGTGGAAAGAATTCGTATCTGGCTGCCACCGCTCAAAAAATGCAGAAATCAAATCCACGTCAATGTGATCATACATAATAAAGGGTAAGTGGCTCACCCTAGTCCTCTCGAGAATCTGCTTTCCTCTCCAATTCATCGTCTCAAACCAAACTATCATTTCTTTCAACCATGACGGTTTATTATGACACTTCAACTATTCCCTCTTATTACCCTTCCAAATCACAGAAGCGACATGACCTAAAAAACTTAGGATCGTGTCACCAATATACGGTCCTCCAAGTACAGACTCGGTAACTATCCACTTTCTCAAATGCTCCCTACTACTCGAAGAAGATTCTACACTGAATCTTCCACCACGCTTTCTCCTAACCATATGAGTGTCATCCACAACATCATCGTAATCATCCCCTCCCTCTGAGTCTAACATATCATCTAACTCATAATCACCGGCTTGAAAGACAAGTGGATCTGCTCCGATGAGATTGTGTGGTGTAGCAACATGCGAACCTACTCTTGAAGTTGGCATGGCAGGGACAATTTCCACAATATCCTCTTCGGTACCCACTGTCTCTGTCACCTCATAGACACATTAAGACCGTGAGCAGCCAAACGTCGCGGGTCTAAATCCATCGCATCCTGTATTCAATAAACAAATATTCAAAACAGTTAAAACGAACTTCAATAAAATAATATGTTATTAAAATAAATATTCAATAAAATAAATATTCTGTAAATGAATATTCAATAAATTAATAATCCAGTAAATTAAATATTCCGTAAAAAATTATTTAATCGACTAAATATATTTTTCTACCAATATATTTAATCGACCAGTAAGTTCCTTGGTCGAAATTTAATTTCGGCCAATAGTTGGCCGGAAATAAATTCCGACTGAGGAAGTTGAAGGCCGGAATTTGATTCCGGCCAACATCTCACTCGGCCGGAATTAAATTCTGGCTAACAATGAAGCTGGCCAGAATTAAATTCTGGCCAACAATGAAGATTGTCGAAATTTAATTTCGGCTTTAAGATCGGCCGGAATTAAATTCTGACCAGCTTCATTGTTGGCCGAAATCAACCATGTAATTCCGGCAAACTACTGCCTTGGTCGGAATTTAATTCCAGCCAGCCAGAAAGTAATCTGAAATTTAATTCTGGCTAGTTTAGTTCACCTGAAATGAACCAGTTTTTCACTGGTTAGTTTCCGGCACCGGGATCGGTTCATTTCCTATGGAAACGAATCGAAAACGGTTCATTTCCACCGGAAACGAATAGATCGATTCATTTTCGGTGGAAACGAACCTGAACTGGTTCCCCAGAGAACCAATCCTGGTTCATTTCTGGTGGAAACGAACCAGTAGCAGTTTCCGGTGCCAGAAACTACTCTGTTTTTGCAGTTTCCAGCACCGGAAACTGGGGCTGCTTTTCTGACCAAGAAATTGCATTAAAAGCATCCCCGAGGTAAAACAAAGTTCGAAAAAATACCTGAGCATACGCTTTTCCTTTCCTCCATTGTCCGTCCATGTCGCCGGAAATTTTTTTTGAAATTTTAGAGAAAGTTTAGGCTATGAAGTTTAAGTTTGGATGTTAGAATGGAAAAAAATGGTGAAGTGGGGTTTTATATAGGAACTAGGGTGAAGGAAAAAATAGGAAAGATTTTGAAAAAATACGGGCGACGTGAAGTGAAAACGGGCGACGCGTTGCAGCTCAGTAATTTTAATATGACAACTTAATATAACTAATAAATATTTGAGAGTTGAAAAATTCATTAATAACCAACAATTAAAATGACAATAAAAATTTAATAAATCATGTAAAAATAGATTGAAATTGTATAATCATAGGTAACTTTAAAACAGGTATTTAAGTATATTACAAATACTTAATTCTAATTATCCAATTTACTTTTTACGCCCTCTGTTCATTTTCCACCATCTCATATCTGATTTCTCATATGAGTTGAACATGAACCTGTTTTGTTTCTCACTTGTTCTTTCTTGGTTACATTTCCATTTCTGATTTAATCAATTAGTGTCCATAGCCATCCATGTGTCCTGTCCTAACTAATTTATCCATACCATACATTTATGTCAACTCCTCATCATACTTGTACATATCTTAATATTAATTGCATACACCAATCAATCCAAATCTAACTTACATTATTTCCATACTCTACTCTTAACATTATCTTTTGAATCCATATGCTCTGACTAAATTTGAACTGGCAAATTTACAATTTAATTATATAGTCGAGTAAATAACAAGTGCATTATTGCCCAGTTGAGTAAACAAATAAAAATGGAGAAAGGCTGGCCGTCAAAAATTGGATCTGCCATAAATTACGCAAAGATATAGTAATAAAAATTGCAACAAAAAAGACAGGCTGTTTCATTGATGAATTTGAGATGAGATCCAACATTACTACTCCATTTTCAGACAATTGTAACAGTTCAACTGTCATCCTGCGATTATGGGAACATCAATTTCACTAAGTTTCATCATTGCTACTAATCTCAATCCCACATTATTTTTTAAGATGAGATTCGGTCATTCAGAATCTTTTATATAATTGTTTGCAAACATTTATACTCCATTTCTCACACTTCAATAGTTGTTTTTTTGAACCATTTCTCAGACGAGAGAAAAGTTTGTAGATAACTAAATTCATGAGACCGTCGCTTGGTTATCTATCCATGTTGATTAGGTTCATAGCTCCTTTTAGAGAAATTTGGTGGTTCATAGTCAGTTCAATTTACTGAAAGAAAATTTGGTAACAATGAAACTGCACCGAAATAAGTACAAGTAGTTGAAATTCGACAAACTTGATGGTCTAAGCATTGAATATGAAGAGGAATCCACCCTTTAGGGTTATGTATTGGCTGGTTTGATTAAATAACGGAACCAAATATGTTTAAAATTAATCGAGATAAAAGAATTATCTAACATAATCAAATTTTTTTAGTTCGAATAGTTCGGTCGATTTTTTCAATTTATATTTTCAATTATGTATTTTTTATTATATTATAATGCAACTGAATAATTAATACTTATACACATTACTTTCAAAATTATTATAAATTTAAAAAGAATAAAACTCAAAATTTAAATCCAAATTGAAATAATTAATTAAATGACTTATATTATAGTATTATAAACTCTTGTGCGGTTTATAAAATATAAATTTCAAGTAAAAACAATGCAATTAAACAAATATTAGTTTTAAAAACACAAAAATAACAGGTATAATATTACTAGTATATAAGTTTACGAAGATAGACGTATTTAGATTAAAAAAATATATACATCTAAAATTAATTAATTTTTAAGATATATTTTAATTAATAGGTTAGTTTGGTTATATCGGGATTTCATTTTTTAAAACTAAATGGATTGAATAAATCAAATATTTGCAAAATTTATGAACGAAAATAAACCAAACTGCATAAGTTGGTCAATCAGTGCTTTGAGTTAGGTTTAGTTAGTTATTTGAACGCTCATGCTTTGAGTTAGGTTTAGTTAGTTATTTGAACGCTCATGCACCTTTCCTTTCAAGGTACATTTCACGGTGAAAGTTAGACTCTAATCTTTTCAACTAATTAGTCAATTCAATTCTACATACATACAAATAAATTTGCACCAGTCAAAGTAATTAAATTAATATCAGTTCAATACACATACCAATGAGTTAAAAAGTAGCCTAGAATGGAGACCAACTGACCAAGTTCAATTAACATTTCAATCTTAACAAGTAACATGCTGGATACGTTACCCAATTATTTTGTGCATAGATATTTCATTTATTATGCCTTTATTAAATAAAGATAATTTTGTTTTATATTACAATGTTCTACTTTTATATATGTATATTCTAAAACTTAATTAAGTTTGCGAAGAAAATAAGGAAAAGTAATTATAGGAGTTGATAAAGGGTTATGCACGTGTACTCGGTAGAAACTTAGTAAGGATTAAAGGTAGAATGTGAAATAAAAAATAGTTCCACACCACTTTTAGTAGGTAATGATACATTTATACTCCTCTTTGCTGCATTTAACTCCATTTTTTATTATGAGTTTTATAGTGTTTTCCCAAACTAATATTTTAAATTTCACTTTTACGCTTTTCTTATAAATAACTGATTTTCGAAAAACAAATCAGATAGTTCCTAATTAAGTAATATGAAAGATCAAATTGTATTGTTCAAAGTTAAAATATGTAATTTTATAGAAAGTTTGTTAGCTTGAAAAACAATACAAAACATGCATTTCAAAGGATATCAATTCCAAGGTCAAACACTTCCACTTCACTATTACATCAAATTCGACCATACTCCTCATTTAGGATTGAAAATGGGGTGGAGAACCAAATTAAGATCTATAATGTTTTCTCTCCATTTATATTCCTCAAATTTCAATTCCCCAAATAAGATTCCCTTAAGAAAAATATTACTTTATTCATCATATTAATTTCTACACATAAATACTAATAAAAAAAACTAAAAATAATAAAAAATACAAAAAATAATAATATTGTATTGATACCCGAAAATAGGGATCACATAGATTGAAATATATAATAAATAAACAAACTAGAATCATAAAAAAATAACCAAAAAATTGGAAGCAAATCAATTATAACTAGCCTAATACATTAACAGGTACCCCAACTTAGGTTCAAAAACCTCCTGCCTCCCTCAACTTTACCGCCGACCTTGTAGGTACCTCAACTTCAAAAAAGTGCACCAACTAACTACCCGTCTCCAAAAAAACCAAACTCACATAGGAAGGCCTATGACACGCGCGGCTACGTGGCATTTGTTTAACATAAACACTATAAAATAATGTCATGTACTATTGTTGAATTAAAAAAAGAAAAAAAAATTATATCCTTATTAACCTAATTAACTCCTCTTTCCAACTGAATAGTCTCTCATTCATACTTCAACTTCACTAGAAAAAAAATCGCCTGAGAAAAGCGATTTCGATAACGGTGAAATCGAGTCGGAATTTCAATCCACATTGTCGCTGTCACCAGGAAGTCATATGTGTAGAGAGAAACAAAGAAGAAGTTAAACCTAATTTAGCGAATGTACGGAAGATTGAAGAAAAATCGAAAGTACTGAAGATTGAAGAAAAATCATGAAAATCACAGGTTAGAACTTCATAAATGTCATTAAGTTTATAAGAATTTGTTGAAATGTGTAATGCTTATGTTTATAAGAATTTGTTAAAGATGAGTTATGTGAACTCATCTTTAACAAATTCTTATAAACATAAGCATTTACAGTGGAGAAGCCTTTACAGTGGGTAGACACAATTACAGAAAGTACCTTTCTTTCTAACTATCACTCAACTCGGTTTAGGTATCCTTCCCAAACTGACACTCAGATTATAACTAAGAATGTGAACTAAATTCAACTTATAGAAACGTTGAATCCTTACAGTGTTAATCTAAGTTTCTCTCTATTACAAACTGATTAGACTATTGATGTTTGCTCGATTGCTTATTGAGGAATTTCTTTGGAAGTAGAAGAAAATTGCGCAAAGTTTTTGCTCTTAAGAAATTCGTGGTGATTTACCAAGTTTGAAAGTCTACTTCATTCTTCTATTTATACTGTGAAGCTTTGGGAAGTAGCCGTTGCAAACTTTATGAGATCACTGATCTTCAATTTCTCATCTCTTTGATCTTTCGAATCTTCCCATTGGAGACAGATTTCAGGACGTTCAAAGATAGGAATTTGAATGTTGAGGTGCAATAATATTCCGCTGATAAATTCTTGTTTGTCTTCAATCAATCTAGATTTGAGAGAGGCGCGCTAAATTGCAACATGGAGTCTTCCCATTGGATGACACTGTTGCTGTTGGAAGAAATGCGCGGAGACACTTGAGACACAGTGCATAACAAACATTCTATTTACTTGGACTGTAGCGGAGAATCTCTGACTGCCATACTGACATTTGGCGTTGTGAGGACCACAGGAATCTTTCTCAATTTTAGCGCCTTTTAGCCTAAAAGTTACTAAGAGAATATTCCGTTCCATCACAGATATCGTTAATGGCACATGTCATTTAATCTCTACGTGTCAATTGAAAACGTGCTTTTAATTAAGTAAAAGTAGGAACTCAGCACAAGCTGAGTGATGTAATTTCCAAACTATGTAGTACTCAACATGCCAGCTTTTCTTACTATAAGTCATCACTTAATTAAGTATCTAACTGAGCTATTCTCCCTTGAATAAACTCTAGTTAGTCTTATTAGTTAAGAATTCACTTAGTATTCAATTAATTTCACTATCCTAGTCAGTTTGCTATTTCCAAAACTACTCAGTACAGTGAAGTACTCTTAACTTGGGTTCAACAATCTCCCCCATTTTGGACAGATAGCAAACTAGGTAGTAGAAGAAGTTAATTGAATAAATAGTTTAGAGATTATAGAGTACCTAAGAGCAATGTAAGAATTCCCTTGTGCTAAGTGACTTTCCTTAGTCAGCTTGAGCTCCCCCGTACTGAGTGAGTCTTCTGCAAGCGGCTCAACTCCCCCATACTTAGAGGATATCTTCTTGATTTGGGACTTTATCTTACTTCAGCTTATCTTCAAATGAGTTGGTCTCTTATATGTTTTCCTGTAACACCTGGTTAGTTGCATAGTAGAAAACATACATAGTATAAGAAGTTAAGAAGATCTTAACTTGAAGTATGAACTTGTATTTTTATTGATTTCAAAAGGTGAGTTAGTCAGTTCATAACATATATCCTGAGCTAAGATTACAATACAGTCCTATTACAAGTTCTACACTACTTTGGAACATGGCCTATTCTATCTTTTATGCATTGAGTGGGAAGATCCTGCAGTCTTGTTCTTGTTGGATGGATTCATAGGATGAGAATTCCTTAAAAGAGAACCCTCGTTAAGATTTGCCATTCTAAGTGCATCTTTAGCTACCTTCTCCCCCTTTGCTATCTGACCTTGAATAATTTGATCAAGACAGACATTGAAGGCGTCGAGGGCTGCCTGAAAGCTCTTTTACGGGCCAATGATTACTGGAGAAATCTGTGATTCCAATTGCTCCTTGCCTTTGGTTGAGAGGAAATCTTGGTCATTAAGCTCACTGAGAAGAAGATGATGGCAGCGAGTGAGATGAGCTATCTGGTCGAAGCTTTGACTAGCAAACTGTTGAAAGCACTGAAGAAGACAGCGGAAGTCAGTTGCATTCAGTGCAATCTTTAGCTGAGCCTCAATGTTAAGTAACTTTGGACCAAAGGATTCAATAGATTTGGAAGTATATTCGATATGCTTGCTGTCCAGCTCTCCCACCCTTTGAAACGAGTCCACCTTTTGCATCACATCTTCTACCTTAGAATTAACAACGTTGAGCTTAGTGTGGAGAGTCATTCTAGTCTCATGGCAGAGGGGCTCAAGAGAAGGCGCACTGGGTATAGGTATGTCAGGAAATATCTTTCCCATCGTAGTGACAAGAAAATTCTAAGAAGAAGAAATTCTCTCTGTGATGTGATCATTGACCTCTCGCTGAATGGTGTCCATCTTGGAATTGAGAGGGTCAAGATCAATGACAGGGGCCTTGTCCAACTTCCTTGAAATATCCTTGAGGAGCTTGAGGATCTGTGTCACTTGAGTTGCCATGTTGGTACCCAAGAGACTCAGCTGCTAAGTAGCAGCATCTACACTACCCTTTATCTTTCCTGTGACAGTATTTGCTAACACAGTAGACATGGGGATAGATGCAGTGGCTGCCCCAAGCTGGGCTGTAGAGTCCATTAACACATTTAGGATTAGGACCATCTTATCTACCAGGCTTTTGGCACTCTCTTTTGCCAAGTGATTTCAAATAACCAACAATCTTCTTTGGATCCTCTCAAACTCTTCGAAGTATAGAGAGTCTCTAGGTACACCTGTGTGCTGTTCAAATTCAAGTAAATTCGCCTTAGGTCTAAACGATAAGTCCGTCAATTCTTGAGAAAATAGCATTTTGCTTACTACTTCATCTAACTCAGCATCAATCTTGAGCGTAAGAAATTTCTTTCTAGCTAACTCACGGATCTGTGCCAAGAAAGATGCATCAGCCATTACTAGCTTGCTGCTGGGTTCAAAAGCGTCACGGGCTGTAAAATTCAGCTCAGCATTCTGATCGCTTGCTATTTCTTAATGAGCAGAGTTCTCAGCGTTAGGAAATTCCCTGACCAGAGGGGTTAAGGGGGTTGAGGATGGGTTTGAAGAAGAGGTAGGTTTAGAGACATGTACAGTTTTGAGTTTGGGCTTGAGTGGAATAGAAGGTACAATGACTTTATAAGAATCGATTAGTTGTTGAGGATGTACAGGAGAAGGGATAGTAGAATTATATACTGGAGAGGGAAAAGAATCATGGTTGTTGGCAGGTGAGGAAATGTGAATAGGGGAATTTACATTAGAAGAAGAGAGTGAGTTGGTTTTCTATGTTTCAAGATCTACAGAAGTAGAACCTGAGTGAATAGACGGATTTACATTGGAAGGTTATGAAGAATTTACAAGAGAATAAGAAGGGCTAGGATATTTAGGAACCTCTAGATTGGCTGATTGATCCAAGGATGGATCAGCCTGAGGTTACTCATGCTGAGGAGCAGATTCCTCAACATGAGTGAACTAGGGTGTGGGGATGCTAGCATCCTAAGGATCAGACTCCTTAGAGAGCTAAATAATGTCTCCAGCATTCTCCTCACTGCTTACCACCTGCACATTTTTCTGCAGAGGCCTTGTGGTAGCGAACGCTTTTGTTGAGTGCCCTTTAACTTGGTAAATACTCCTTGAATAGTCTCAGCAGTGTTAGACACATCTTGGTCCTCTGCCTTGTATTTC
>CATIWQ010015540.1:0-13001 GCA_949673415.1 Euphorbia schlechtendalii
TATCACTTCAACACTACTACTAATGTGGTCATGAAATATACCGAGCATACCCGTACTTGTAATCCAATATTTAAGGACCCGTTAGTAATATACTACAGCATACTCAATTCAACATCCGTAATTAGTTGAAATCAAGTCCGAGGACAACTGAGACCTACTCAGCAAATTGTCTATAACATACAACCATGTGACCTTGCTGTGTGGATCGGTCCAGTCCCATGTTTCCAACATGTGCCTATGTTCATGATCTACTTTACAAGTGATATAGCAACTACATTGCTATAGATCATCCAACATACAAGCCTTTCGTTTTATTCATTCTCATGATTAAAACTGACTTGGGACATTTATGATTATCAATCAATGGATACTCTACTCATATTATAGCACAAGGTATAAATGCAATAGATTATTGCCTTTATAATGTAACACTGCATGAACCAATGCCTTTGGAACTAGGGCACATCAACATTTCCAACAACTCCACATATCTCTTCCCCACTATTATTTTCAGTATCACATTTAAAGTTATATCACTAAGCCATCTCTTCATTTCAACGATTAGCTTATCACTGTTACCACATTTCCTTTTTTATACAATTCTTGTATGGCTTCCTTAACCTCAACCTCTACTACCTTAACCAAATCGAACTGCTTACTTGAGAGAAGCTGATGGGTGGCAATTTTACGCATCTTTCTCCAATAGTCCCCATATTCAGATACGCAGAATATGTGATAATTGTAGCCTAAGATCTCACCAACAAGAGATTTAGGACGGCTGGCGAAAACTGTCATTAGTAGTTAGACATTGCTTAGCTATGTTGCTACTGCTTACTATCAAAGTTTGGTGCACGCCCAACTTGATGGTGAAAATAGGGCCGTATTTATCAGCCAGATCGCCAAGGATTAGATGAGTTGGCTGCTTTTTTGCTAGAAGAGGAAGGTGGCCGATAATGGGCCATGCACCACTAGGTTGGGGTGGAGCTCTTTTGTGTTATGATTTGAGGAAAAGGTAACAATACTATGATGATGGCTGTAAGAGATGCTAAGAAGGGCAAAAGGGACTCCATTGCTGCTCCTCTAGTTTGGAAGGTGTTATTTATAATACATCATTAGTAGGTCTCTTGCAATTTATCAACCACAAATTAAAAGATATTTTACAGGAATTAATTAAACAGATAGTTTGAGACAACCTTACTTCACATATATGTTTTTCTACATGTGATTTATGAAATAGTGCATCACAGCTTTGCATCAATTATTGATTGTAACAATTATTGGCCTAATGCACTATTTATTAACGAAATGTCAAAAGTTCCAGAATTAGTTTGCCCCATTCCACGTATAAGCTTGGTTTAACATTTCAAATATGTTATTTTCCTCAGTTTTCTGACACATGACATTAAGATAACAAATTAGAAAATCTTTTAAGAGTTCAACAAGTTGTTTGAAACTTTGATAGGTCTGAAACAATGCATTAAGCTTTATTACCTTGAGGAAGTAAGGTCATAGTACGTCCATGACCCCATGTGGGTCAAATAGTTCCAATAATTCAAGTTTCCAAACATTTTATCTATTAGATCTCTCAAAACCAGTGGTTTAAAAAGCGTTACACGGTAATTGACGGCCGAAGATTAATCGGGTCTAGGCAAATTTAGACACTAGTCGGCAAAATTTAGACGCTAATCGTAGTTAGGCTAGAGCCTAGACGAGGATTTTTAAAACAGTGCTAAAACCTATGGACTATGAATTCTTAGTCTTTGTCAAATAAGAGTTTATCTCACAATTTACACATATTTAATGTGAGATATAATTTGAATGCAAAACACAACTTAATGAGATAAGAATAATGAGATAAGAATAATTTGAATGCAAACACAAATTTATCAATATCACAACTCAAATTGAAGAACCAAGAAAAGAGGGAAATGAAGTTCATTTTCGTCAACCTAATAGGAATATGCATTACAATTTACAGATCTATGGATGAGACCAAACTTATATCAATATCAGTATATCACTAACCAACCAAACCATTCATCATAAACATGGCCAATAGTATAACAAATACTATTTTAGAGAATAAGTCAAGAGTAACTACTTGAGCATCCATTTTACCCGAGACATACTCAAATCTTTTAATTTATACATATAAAGAGCCTTCCAACAGCTGATACTTTTTGCAAGCTCTTTTTCGCCATCACAACCTCTCAAAGAACACTTTACCCCTACTCAATAAACACACACAGAGCTCAACTGTTCCCTATTGAGATAAAGATTTATTAAAACAATAAAAATATGTTTTACATTATAATTCAGTCATTTATTAAGATTTGAGCTTGGTTTATCTTAATTTAATATAAGTGGGAATGAAGGCGAGGGGTTATGAGAACTTCCACCGGAGTAGCTTTCATGTTAGTAACTCCAGAACCCTCACTCATATCAATTGAATTGTCCTCCAAAGTTTCAATTTCAAAAGCATGTAGCAATGTCGCAAGTAAGAAATTCACAACTCGAATACCAAACGACATTCCTGGACAAATCCTTCTGCCACTGCCGAAGGGTATCAATTCAAAGTCCTGGCCTTTGACATCAACATCCTTGTGAGTTGTAAGAAACCTTTCTGGTCTAAATTCATGGGGGTTTGACCACACATTTGGATCTCTGTGAATTTTTGCAACATTTATGAAAAGGCGTGTCCCGGCTGGAATATGATACCCATCCACGATGCATTCTTCTGTTGATTCATGTGGTATTAGCAACGGAGCAGCCGGATATAATCTCAATGTTTCCTTTACAACAGCCTGGAAGTAAACTAAGTACTTTATATCTGACTCTTTCAATCGCCTATCTCTACCAACGACCATATCTAGTTCTTGTTGCACTTTCCTCAAAGCAACAAGATTGTTGAGTAGTAATGACAATGCCCACGTGGATGTAACTGTTGTTGTGTCTGAGGCTCCTACGATAAGAGTCTTCCAAAACAATTTGCAAAAATTCTCAGTTAACGATTTAACAAAGTTACTTAATAAGCATGATACACACAGACCAGAAAATTTAATTTACGATGCGTTTTACATTGTTCTGCGTAGTAAAATGACATCTTAATCAACAGTGAGGATGTAAACTGGTGGCAAAGCCTTCAACAGGCGAAGACAACCATACTTTTAATTTTATTTTGAGACATTTGCAACTAGTTTCGCAAGGTGCTGCAGCTCAAGCACCTTGCGCTTGGGATGAGGTCCGCGCCTCAGTTGCACTTAGATAAGTACAATGTCTTGCATTCTGCCAAGGTGCAGTGGGTACGTCTCTGCTCTTAAGAGTGCGCCTCATGCGCTTGAGTACTATGTGCTTATATGTAAATAAGGTTACGTTCTATTCAAGTGCAGTAAATTGAATTGAATTTAATGTAAACTTGTAACTATGTTGAACTTAGGTTGAAAAGTTTAAGTCATAAGTGTATTGTCTGTGACATAGTTTTGTTCATGACTCAGTCAAGTTAAGACACCTTATCCCTCCCTACTGATGTAATTAATGGGATTCAAACCTATGTCCCCTTCCACAAACTCATAATATTGCACAAACTGAGCTACGCTCCGTAGTACGTGGAAGGAAAATTTTATCTTGACCTAGTTCATTTAATTTAAACTAATAGTACTCGAGATATAAAAGTAAACCAAGGTAAATACCAGGCAGGTGGCTTTGTTAATGGTATCAACATCAAGACCAGAAAGCTCTTTAGCATCATCAAGAATGGAGAGCATCAAATCCATGAAATCTTCTCCTTTTGATAAGCCCAAAACTTTGTTTTTCCGACGTTCTCCTAACCATTCATTAAGAATAGAGTCAAAATCCTTAATTGTCTTCTTCATCTCCTTCTCAACTCCACCCAAATCCAACCACCTCAAATATGGAACTGCATCCGACAATACAAACTTGCCTGACAATTCCATATATTTTCTCAATGCATCTCTCCATATGTCATTTTCAGTTCCCTCATCATCATTTTCAACGTACTCCACGTATCTCTTTCCCACAATTATTTTGAGTATCACATTCATAGTTATATCACCAAACCATCTCTTCATTTCGACCATAAGCTTATCGGTACTGTTACCACTTCTGGTCTTGGTCCATTTCTTATATAGTTCTTGTATGGCTTCTTTAACCTCTGCCTCAACGACCTTAAGCAAATCGAACTGATGACTAGAGAGAACCCGAAGGGTGGCAATTTTGCGTACTTTTCGCCAATAGTCTCCATACTCAGAGAAGCCAAATACGAGATAGTTGTAGCCCAATATCTCCCCAGCAATAGATTTAGGACGGCTGGCGAAAACTTTATCATAAGTTGTAAGACACTGTTTAGCTATATTGCTACTGCTTACAATCAAAGTTGGGTGGACACCGAACTTGATGGTGAAAATAGGGCCATATTTCTCAGTCAAGTTGCCGAGGACAAGATGAAGTGGCTGCTTCCCCGCTAGAAGAGGAAGGTGACCTACAATAGGCCATGCACCACCAGGTTGCGGCGGGGCTTTGTTTTTGCTAATTTTGTTCTTTGACTTAAGAAAAAGGTAACAAACTATGATGATGACTGTAAGAGTTGTTAAGAAGGGCAAAGGGGACTCCATTGCTGCTCCTATAGTTTGGAAGTAGGTTTTAAAATACACCATTAGTGTATCCCTTGCCAAGTATCAGCCACAAATAAAAGGACTGGCAGTTTTTACAGGGGAAAAGAAAAGACTAGTACTTTTGAAGGAAATAATTCAACAGATAAATTAATCTTATTCTAAATAGCCAAAATTGACTTGTAACCAGGAAAAAATTAGTAAAGAGACTTGATCGATTATAAAAAGCAAGGGTGTGTAGATGATCAAACGTATCTGATCGAAGAAAAAATATGGTATTATCTGTCTCAACTTTGTGTCAATAATTGCATTTAACGATTCTTCTCTTCATCATCCATGACATCATATAATTTATTAATTTTGATAGCAACCTACAAATTTAAAGATTAAAGTCAAATTCATGGAAAAAATGTGGTTAATCTAGTCAAACAAATCTCGTCACTAAAACAATTATTTTTGCAAAGTAATATTAATTTAATGCTAATGGTTGAAAATGCTGTTTAATTAGAATAAATAATTGAAGACAAATAAAAAATTAATCTTTAGTAAATGGGCTAACCCTCTTTTGACATTTCTGAGTATTTTTTGGCACATACAAGTGCAACTTTCCACATATTATACATAATATAATAAAGAAAATAATTTGATCGCCAAACCCATCATTTATCACCTGAACTTACAGGTTGCTCGGTTTGCCACTTTGCAGGGTAAGCGCAACTAAGCATGCATGCACTGCTTATACCGAGGCACTATGTGTCACTTTTACCAAGTTCAAGAGATAAACTGAGCAACCAACAAATTTAGAAGTCATCAAGAGATTACAGTCAAATTCATGGCAAAAATGTGGTTAATCTAGTCAAACAAATCTCGTCACTAAAACAATTATTTTCGCAAAGTAATATTAATATAGTAGAAGTGACATGACCCGTAATAATTAACAAATACATCCTTTTCACTATTTCTTTCAGGTAATAGAGCAGCCTAAGTTTTATGGTAGTAATGATTAATGAAAGAAAAACAATACAACAATCTTGATGGTTATGAAGTTAACAGATCAGATCATATCCCAACATGTTAATTAGCACGCAATCTCTTTTTTCTGTCTTTCAAACATTCCATCTTCGTACAAAGCTCAGAGGGTATGAATACTACAAATATTTTCCAAAATACAAAATCTAGATATCAGACCTTGTTAAAAGAGAAATAATGGTCAGTTCGGAGCTGTATTCCGCATTCCCAAATTGGCCATAAGAGCAAGTCAAATCATTTTCTCTATTGTCTACCCCAAATCATTTTTTCTTCAACAATCTTTCCCATTTTCCATTCCCCAAATCATATTCACTCTAAAATAATAATGTTTTATTATTAAACTAACAAAAAGAATAACAAAACAAAAACTAAAAATAATAGAAATGAAAAGGTATTATTATTATATTCTATTCCCCAATTTGAGGAATAGATCATTCCCCATATTTGGGGAATCCCATTTTGAGGATATACCATATGGAGAGTGGTTGGACTTGATCATTCCCCAGATATGGGGGATCCCCGTTTTTTAATATACCTTATGAGGAGTGGTTGGACCTGATCATTTCCCATTTTGGAGAATTATCCAAAATAGGGAATCATTGGACTTGCGAAGTCTTATCCACCATGTAATCAATGATATAAGGAATCAGTCACTCCACTAAAAAATACTTATCTACATATTGTAAAACCAAATAATTTGCTCTGTGATGATAGCATGATACTGAAATGACCAACAGCAATCTCAGTGTTGATATCTCCCATTGGAAAGTTTACAAATTGATGGTTCAATAAAGATATTTCACATCTGACCATTCGTAGGGGAAAAGGAGAGTGAAGAGAGAACAGAGTGGAGAGAATTAAGCTTCCTTTTAGAATGGATTTCGCAAAGATTCATAATCATGCTATCTTAGACAGGCACAAATGTTGTTTTTATTTTCAGAACAAGATACATTATTGTTAATATAATATTTAGTTATGTGTATGACCAAGAGATATGCTAGATTGTAATTATGTTGGCTAAATCGGCCAGGATAAGAGAAATAAAAATAGCACATAGAAGATGGCCAAGCATCATAGAAAAGAAATATCCGATTTTATCCTAATGATCTTTATATGCAATAAATTTAAGCTAGATGTAGATTACACTACTATTAAGTATTAAGACAAACATCTGATCCTAAAAACCTGCATCTAAATTTCTCACATAAGCCTTTCCAGACTCCACATCTACTATACAAGATACATAAACCATATAGGCATATAAAGTAATAAACAGGAGTTTTCACAAGTTGTAAATGACAATGGAAATGTAATTCAGTGATACCTGATCATGCTTGGGAAGTCCCTTCTTCACCAACGTATCATAAACTTTATCAAACTTTGAAAAGGCCATGTGCATCATATTTTTTTTGTAACAGTGCCCATCCTAATCTGGATCATTTTGCGATTATGCGAAGGCAGTATTCTGAATTCACAACAAAGAATCTTCTCCTATTTGCACAAGAATCCCGAGCGATTAGAAATCTCCAGGGTGTCACACAATTACATTTACTGTAGCAAATAGCAATGCAAAGATGAACTAGGTCAAATAAGAAAGATTTGAATCTAATAAACGATTGTACACTGTAACAGCTTAGTAAAGCAGCTCAATGTGATTGGGAAACTAGTAGTAAAGCAGCAGCTAGAAATTGATAAAAGGAAAGGAAGTCTTAGCATTTCCTATAACTTTCTCAGCAACCAAACAAATGCTGCGAGATAAAATTCAAATTCTCTCCTTCAGCGAGAATTCATAAGATAATAGTAATAAATGGAAGAGAGAATTGCTGCCCGCACCTCTGATTGGTGTCTTCTTCAACCGACCGCGAGGACCCATTTCCGACTGATTTCTCAAAGAGAAATTGCAAGATTTTCAATTGTTCATGTTTCAGAAATAACTGAAAGTTCATGTTTCAGAAATCAAAATCAATATGACGAGAGGAAATTATCGTTTGGGCTTTGCTTGAAGGAGGGATCCATTTTGAACAAAATATTTACGCAAAAACAACTAATTGCGTACATAATTACATACTACACGAAACAATTGTTTACAAAATAATTGCTTCCATATTTACACGAATTTATTTTATGACTCGTTAAATAATTATTCCGGTCACAAAAATATTTATAAAACCAACAATTTTACAAAATTACAATTATTTAAAAATTTCATCTTTTATGTTGAAAATTTATCTGAATTATATTAGAAATTTATTAAAAATATGTTAAAATATATTAAAAACCTAGTAAATTGTTTATATATCTTATACAAGATTTTAAGTAGAATTCTAATATACTTTTTTTCAAAATCATTCATTCACAATTAGAAATCCATCAGAAACCTAGTAAAACATTTTACATATTGAAATTATGTTGGAATACATAATGTTAGAAAGCGAACAGAGGAATTAAAAGAATTAATTCATTTGTTCATCTTCTTTCATGTAATAAAATCATGTAAATTTCAATGTAACCATACAGAACTAGAGGAAAAAGGAAGAACAAATATGAAATTGCAAGAAAATGAGCAACGACTATAGGAGCACCGACGATGAGTGAAGGAGATGCTTATTTTTAGGTTATTGAAACTAGAAAGAAGAAGAAGAAGAAGAACAAGAAGATGATGATGATGATGATGATGATGATGATAATGATGATGATGATGATGAATTGAATGATATCGAAATCAGAGAAAAGAAGAAGAAGAACAATGATAGATGTTGTGTTTTAGGTTTTTGTCATTGTTAACTCAAATTTTCACGATTTTTTGTTATGATTGATTGAAGCTTGATGAATGAGGAGTATAATCGATTGAATCTTGATGAATCAAGAGAAAAACATAATCAAATTGGAGCTAGGATTCGAAATCGCCATTGCAAGAGGAATTGAGATTCAAAATCGTGCGTTGGAGAACGAAGGTATATGAAGAACGTGAATGTGTAATTATGTTTGGTTGTTGGGTGAAATTACATATAATTAACTTTCTAATGGACCTAAATTGTAAATATGTATACATAGGGCCTAAATAGTTTAAAAAAATTACCCTCTTTTGATAAATACTATGCACTTATTTTAGGAAAAACACCTGGTACTTTTGAATATATCGTATGTGCCGTGAATTTTAAAGATTAAAAAATGATGGTACCAAATATTCCAAAATATCAATTTTTGAATTTCTATGAAACTATATAAAGTACACAAGTAAATGTAGTATTGAATAGCACCATAGTGAGAGCATATTTAGTAGCTCGTGGATTCCAAGTGGACATGGGCACGAGTCCATTAACCTGCGGGACCCGTCCATACCCGCTCTTTATGGGATGAGCTTGAACAAGGTAATTGGAGATTAGGCTCGACCCGACTTGAACCCAAAGTGGTTCGAGTAAAGTATATGTCAGGCTTGGTTTTAATATTAAAATCCAAGTCCGGTCCGCCCGGCCCGAAATAATAATTAACATTGTTAGATTCTGAAGGATATACAGTTTTGTAAGTTCTGAGTTCAGAAGAAAATCGTCTCAGAAGCACAAGAATTAATCAGAAGAACTTGAAGATATTTAAAATCAGATGAGGGGTAAAATGTCTCAGAATAATCACTCAATACTCAGACCGTTAAAAGGGCCCTCTGAGGATTGCCAAAGGTCAACTCAATTCTTCGGTGGCAAAAAGTCAAAAAAACTGACTTAGCATTTAATGCCATCGCGTACTCTGATCTTACGTCCGCTACAAAATAAAAGTTGCTGCAAATTTAAGAACAAATCTCACCTACTAGTCTGAAACATATCTGCAAGTACAAAGTAGACCCGCAAAATCAACCTAATATAGCATGGTGTAAATCAGACTTGGACGAGCTCTCTAACGAATTGTTAACGGAAACAAGACTGAGAGATAACGGTAGTATTTCTAGCAACGGTCCTTATTTCAACGGAAAAATTCTCTCCCTCTATAAAAAGAAGATTTCCAGCATTTGAGAAGGTTGCCGAATCTTAACAAAAGTACTGAAGCGAAAATAAAATCTCAATCTGCTTACAACCTTCTCATATCAAACATTCAAATCTCATCTGTTTGTAATTGAACTGCCTGGAACAAAGTTCAGAAGTTCACAAAAATTAATTTCTGTTAAACTGTTGTAGCTTACATTAAGCTGAGGGTAAGATAGTGTAAAGGAGCCAAGTTCTAGTAAGGAAGGTACTTAATAGAGACGAAGCTCAGAGCCTCAGATATATAAGAACGGAACTTCTATATTGGTATAACTCAACAAAGACTGTTGAAGGGTACTTCAGTCAAGGCATTGTAAAAGGTTTACTCTTCACCAAAAGAAGAGTTAATAGTGGATTAAATCTTGGACTGGAGTTTCCAAGGACTGGATTAGGCAGAGGCTGAAACAGGATAAAAATCGTTGTTTGCATTTCCTTACTCAGCTCATTTATCTTTGTGTTATTTTATTCCGCATTAGAAATACATAAAACATAAAAGGGGGATTCTGAGTAACATACGCTTACTCAGAAGCAACTTCAGAAGCAACTTTCTGAAGTTAAGCGTGAACTCAAAAAAGAGTCATTCACCCCCCCTTTGACCTATTTTACACCCTTACTAGGTCCAACAATTGGTTTCAGAGCAGGAACTCTAAATCAAATTTAACTAATCTAGAGTAAAAGACTAATATGGGTGAAAATAGCATTAAACACTTACCTGGAAACATGACCACACAGATACTCCCAAAAGGGTTGTCTATGTCTAGACCCCCACTGTTCTTTGGACAGAATTATACATTCTGGAAAAACAGAATGAAAAATTTCATACAGTCGCAGGATATGTATGCATGGCTTGCTATAGTCAATGGTCCATACACACCTATAACCATTGTAGATGGGGTTGTCTCTCCTAAACCTGAGACTGACTACAATGACTCTGATATAAAGAAATTACAGAGTAATGTAGCTACAATTAACTTTTTACATTGTGCCTTAGATGCTGCAGAATACAATAAAATCTCAGGGTGCGAAAGTGCAAGGGAAATATGGAAAAAGCTTGAAGTAACTTATGAGGGCACTGACAAAGTTAAAGAATCAAAGATTAATCAGAATCTACGACTCTATGAGCTATTTGAGATGGAGGAAAGTGAATCTGTATCAAGCATGAATGCAAGATTCACTAACATCATCAACGAGCTCAAAAGATTGGGAAAAAGCTTTTCAGAAGAAGAGCAAGTAAAGAAAATTCTCAGAAGCTTGACTAAAAAATGGCAGGCGAAAAAGACTTCCATAGAAGAAGCTCAGGATCTCACAACATATAGGTATAATGAGCTTATCGGTTCTTTAATTACTCATGAGATTTCCATGCAGAACTTTCAAAAGAAAGAAAAGTCAAAACATGAAGCAAAGAAGGCAATAATCCTAAGAGTAGAAGAAGTCTGTGAAAGTTCATCAGAGGATGTTGAGGATATGGCCATGCTGGTTAGAAGATTTAAGATATTCTTAAATAAGAACTCAATGACTTCGCAGAAGTTTCAGAAAAAGGGAAGCTTTCCTCAGAAGTCAGAATTCTAGAAGAAAAACAAGTTCAGAAGATAAAACCAAAGGTGAGACTCAAAAACCCATAACATGCTTTGAATGTCACCAGGAGGGCCATATAAAATCAAGTTCCCAAAGCTAAAAAAGGACAAAGGAAAGAAAGCTATGGTAGCAACATGGAGCGATAGCGAAGAAGAAAGCTCTGCTGAGTCCTCAAGAAATGAGGAATCTGCTCAGATATGCTTCATAGCTGTAGATGATATGTTCCCAACAGTTGAGTCCTGGCATAGTAGCACAAAGAAAGTATCATCTTCAAAAGAAAAATCTCACCAGGCTAATGATGAGGTAAATTCCAAATTCAATATTCCTGATGAAATCATGCAACTACTTGCGCAAATTTATAAACAGGTAAAGAAAAATAAGAACCACATGAAGCTTCTAGGAGAAGATTTTGAAGACTTCTGTATCCGAGATATAGCTAGAGACAACTCCACCAAAGCTATACACAAGAGACAAGAAGAGCTTGAAACTGAGATTGAGAATCTCAAGAAAAAACTGGTTCTGGTGGGAGTCAATGCCACTAACCTCAGCAGAAGAGTAATGTTGTTAGAAGGACACATATCAGGCGATATAACTCTGCCTGTAAAATCAGTACCTAAGAAGAATGAGCCCCCTTAACAGAAGGCACAACATCAGAAGAAGGAACAGTCACAAGAGAAGAAGAATCCTCAGAAGATAAACACTTCTCTGAAGCAAAATGTTCATAGGAGATATCAAGGTGAATCCTCAGCTCCAAGACAAAGAAGCGATAAGGAGTATGGATACAAGTATGATGTAGATAGTCATCAGAAAGGAGGTTATCAAAAGATGACTCAGAGAAATCTATAAGTCAGAAGAAGAGTCATACCTCAGAGGCAACCACTTCAGGAACCTTTTGATCTCTATCCATCTCCTAGAACTCTACAAAAAGAAAAGGCCAGAGAAGCTGTAAAAGTCTTCTGCAACTTTTGTGGAAAGAAAAACCACACAACTTCTATGTGTAGATTTAAGAACGACTTTTATGATTCTTATGATTGGCCTGATTTAATTTATAATGCACCCGGACCCAAGGGAAACTGGGTTCGAAGATTCTAACCATTTACTTTTGAAGGTAAGTCTTAGATCCACAGAAGGTCAACAAATCTGGTATATAGAGAGTGGATGCTCAAGACACATGACAGGAGATGAGGCATCATTCATCTCATTAAAATGCAAAAGATATGGAAACGTAAGCTTTGGGGATAACAAAAAGGGAAAAATCATTGGTAAAGGAACCATTGGAGCAGAAATCAAAGTTGAGGAAGTTTCCCTTTTAGATAGATTAAAGTTCAATCTTTTGAGTGTTGCTCAGCTGTGTGATCAAGGAAGGCTTATCTTCGACTCAGAAGGATGCTCCATCATTGACTGTAAGTCAAATAAAACCTTGACTTATGCTCCCATAGTCAACAATGTGTTCATAATTAATCTAAATGATAAATCAAAAAAAGATATATATGTTTAATGACTAAAGAAGAAGATTCATGGCTATGGAACAGAAGGTTGGGACATGCTAACATGAATCTTCTGACCAAATTAGTCAAACAGAAACTTGTTGAGGGTTTGCCAAGCTTAAACTTCAAAAAGGATCACTTGTGTAATGCCTGTCAGTATGGAAAGCAATTTAGGAAGAGTTTTAAATCTAAATCTGACTTCTCAACTAAAAGAGTCTTAGAACTACTCCATCTAGACCTGTTTGGCCCTGTTCTTCCCATGAGCATGG
>CATIWQ010015543.1:0-28071 GCA_949673415.1 Euphorbia schlechtendalii
TTTCTCAAAAATCCTCAGATATTCTCGGGTCTAAAACAAATTTAGAACCCGAGTCTGATTATCTTTTGGATAAATATTTTCTTCAAAGATATTCGGATCCAAAAGATGTTTGGACTCCAAATTTTAATTATTTTCAAATCTCTTTTCATCTACTTTTCTTTAAATATCCACAGATATTCTCGAGCCTAAAGAAATTTAACACCCAAGTTTGATTATCATTTGGATAAATAAACATGTATTTTCTAATTAAACTACAATTAAACCAAAACGAACAACGAACGCTCCTGGGGATCAAATGGATACGCTGAAGTGGATTCATATTATAAGGGTAAGCCTCTGAGTTCTTAGAACTGCGGATTCCGTGCTTTCATCTGCTTCATCTTCTTCTGAATTTATTTGTGGACCTAGGAATTATTTATTATTTCATTATTTTAAATATTGTAATTCTCTTCTTCATCTTTTATTTCTTTTTTAATTTTTATAGAATACCCCTACGAAGGAAATAAAATATATTCTCAGAAAACAGACCTCACCTTATGCCATGCGATCATTTTCACTAATAAAATTGACCAACATATGTGTAAATAAAAATGAACTATTTTTATTTGAAATAACAACTTTAATCATCGATGTTTTAATTTGGCAACATGGGCCTCGTTAAAATCAAATCGAACATATGTGATATCCCCTGTGCTAACCCTTGTGGATGCAGGTTAGATGTATGCCTAGGATTTATTTTCCTTTGGGTATTGCATATGGTTTTATGGAAAATGTAATTAATAGGTTAGCGGGCGGTTACATCCCCCAATTTTTGTAATTTTTTTGTAATCTTTACTTTTTTGCTTTTACTTTCTGTATTTATTTAATGCTTTATGGATGGTTTACTGCCTTCTGCATGCGTGTTAAATCATGCATTTCAAACTCAAAAATGACCTAAGTGCGAATATGCATAACTAAGAAAATATGGTTTTCTGTGGATGTAATATAATGTGATTACTTAAGAAATAAGGAATTTATCATGGACCCGAATCTCTGTGTCTTAGTGGACCATCCCTCGTATGTTAAGCCTCATAGGACTCTAATTCCTAGAAAGAGCTAATCCAAGTGGTGACTCCACACTAAGAGATAGCGGATTCTGGTTTGAACCGATCTAAAAATGTTTTCACTTTGTCTTTCAACCTTTCCCCGGGTCCCACGACCTGGTGCTCCTTTTCAAACACCCCGGTGGACCTCGCCTCTCATCTCCCACGCTCTCTCAGCCCATCGCTCTATGTCGCCCGCTCACAATATGTTAATAATAAAATATAAATACTTAAATCCAAAATAAGAAATGAATCTAATTGGCATATAATATAAATATAATTGCTTGTTCTCCAAAAATTTGATCCTAGATCGCACTTGCCTTCCCCGGCAACGGCGCCAAAAACTTGTTCGCAAGATTTGACTATACTCGTTCTAATAAGCTTATCTTCGGTAACGGGTGCCAAAAAACTTGTTCCCCACTTTGCTACTGATAAGATAAAAGTTCTAAATATGAATAGGTGTTATCAGTACCGCTTATCAAATAGAAAAATGATGACCACTGCAAGTATACAATTGTGATTTATTTTTAAAAGATATCGATCCCACAGGGAAGGAATTCGGTTCTAAGGAACAACTAGAGTTGCGGAATAAAAGAAATAAGATAATTTGTATTGGAGGGTTTGGATGATAGATTGATGAATAGACAGATTCATGAGCAGATTAGAGAAGATGTAAACTATATAGATATTCACTAAGAACAAGTATAGTAGAGAAAAACATGCAAAATCATCAAGAACATTTCATACGCTAGATAACTTCAACAAACACGATTCTAGATGCCCAAATATTCAATAATTCACCGCAGAGCAACACATGAAATAAGTTTTCTAGATCTAGGGTAAACAAATTATGACACTTATAAGAACCTGGATAATAATAATACTATGCTTAGTACGGGTCGCTCTCACATAGCTATATTTAGCAAATTATCATTCCAAAAATGTTGGCTCACTAAACAACATTATAATCATAGATCCAGTGATTATACACAATCTTGTTAACCCCAAAATCACTCTTAAAGTCAACTCAAAAGCACATAACTTGATTAATATAAATGACGCGAGATGAAATATTCGTTATGACACATAGACATATCATAAACTTTGAAATAGAAAGTATAAGTAGAAAATAAAGTAAAGTTGTAAGGTATGCAAGTGAAAGCTAAAGTTGATCAAACCGTATCCACGCTTTAATGGGAGTCATCAATTCCCACAATTCCTGCATCTACTTTGAATTCGGTTTCGACTCGTACAGAACCTCCGCTAGGATGTTATTCTTTGTGAATATTGAACAAATGAATGTTAAAGAACAAAAACTTTTATTGATAAGTACTTTGTAATTACACTCATACAACTATCGCTGGAATTTGTGGAGAAATCTAGTGATTGAAATGAGAATTGAATCATTTATACATTTTTCTCACTATAACTTTGAATGTAGCGAAATCTATACTATTTTCACTCTCTATCTTTGCATACACATTTTCTTCATCTACCATACCATGCACTACACTATCCCCAAGAAATTGGTTGGATGTGAACCCTATTTATAGAGTGCGAAGGGTTGCGTCTATCTAAACGAAGAGTCGTGTCCATTGGCGAAAGGTTTCATCACTTCAATATGATTGGATGAAAAGTTTCATCCTCATCTACAATGAAAAGGCACCTTTTCATGATTGGATCTCTTCCAAAAGGTGTCTTTTCATCTAACAGTTTATGGTGGTTGATGGTAGTTGATCGTTCTTATCCGATGGTTAGTAGTTGAGAAGTGTTGACCAATAACTATCATAAGTCACGAGCGCGATATACATGTCACGATCATGAACTAGTTTGTAACTTTCTACTTGTGAAGAATGATAAGTTGTGACCGCGAATGGGTGTCATGATTGTGAAATGTGTTTTTCTTCATGTTTCTTCTTTGCAACTTTATCGATCTTTGGCAACTTTGATCCTAAGACAATTCCTTGTGTTCTATGTATCTTTTTGCACCTTTTTCACTATTTTTACATAGAATTCCATCTTTGATCATTTTACTCCCAAGATTCACCTCGTTTCTGCACTTGCATAAAAAACAACTTCATACCATGTAAAATCTTTTATAGGAAGTGTAAAATAACTCAAAACCATATCATTTTATAAATATATCATGATAATAAGTGTAACCATACACTTATCAATAGGGTCCTTGTCCAGTTTCTTAGAAATATCCTTCAATAGCTTCAACACCGCATCTTTCTTATTATCATGAACAAATAAGAACTTTAACTCGGTTTAGACTAAACTCGTGATACTGTGGCCCACATCCTTGGTAGTTGCTACCTTCTTGGAGACATCCTTGATCTTGCGATTGGTTAATCTCTTTATTTTGGCCTGCTCCTTTCCGAGCTCATGGATCTGTATCACTTGAGTAACCATGTTAGTACTCAAGAGACTCAGCTACTTAGTAGTAGCATTTACACTACCCTTTATTTTTCATGCAAAAACATTTGCTATTACAGTAGATGTGGGGATAGATGTAGTAGCTGCCCCTAGCTAGGCTACAGAGTCCGTTAACCCATTCAAGATTAATGCTATCTTATCAACCAGGCTCTTGGCAATTTCTTTTTCCAAGTGATTTCGAATAACAAACAAGCTACTATGGATCCTCTCAAACTCCTCAAATTATAGAGAGTCACTAGGCACACTTGTGTGTTGTTCGAATTCTAGTAAATTTACCTTGGGCCTGGACCATAATTCTGTAAATTCCTAAAATAGTAGCTAGTTTCTTGTTGCTCCATCTAACTCAGCATCAATCTTAAGTGTAGAAAATTGCTTCCTTGCTATCTCTTTGATATGAGCCAAGAAAGATGTATTAACCATTGCTAGCTTGCTATTGAGTTCAGGTGCATCACTGGCTGTAAAATTTACCCCAGTAGTCTGACCTCTTACTTTTCCCTACTAAGAGTAATTCTCAACATTGGGAACTTCCTTAACTAAAGGGGTTAAGGGGGTTGAGGATGGGTTTGAATAAAAGGTAGGTTCAGAGACATGTACAGTTGAAGAAATTAGGTTGAGTGGAATAGAAGGTACAAGAACTGTCCATGAGTTGGTTATTGGTTAAGGATGTACAGGAGAAGAAGGTTTTGAAGAAATATGTACTAGAGATGGAGAAAATTTATCTTGGCTGTTTGTGGTTGAAGAGATGTGAATTGGGGAATGTACAGTATTAGAAGGGGGAGGAGAAGGATTTTTATGTTTCAGGATCTATTTTCTATGTTTCAGGATATACTTGAGTAGAGCTTAATGGAATAGATGAATTTACAGTAGAAGGGATTTGAGGATTTATAGAAGAAGATGAAGGGGTAGGATTTTACGGACCTTTGGGTTAATTGTTTGACCCATGGATGGATCAGCTTGAGGTTTCTCATGCTCAGAAGAAGGCTTCTCAACATGAGTGAAAGTAGGAGTGGGGATGCTGGGGTCCTGAGGATCACAATCCTCAAGGATCAAGGAGATGGTGTCTCTAGCATCATCCTCACTGCTCACCACCTGCATGATCTTTTGTAGAGGCATTGTTGTGGTAGAACGCTTGTGTTGAGTGCCCTTGAGTTTGGAAAAAACATCTTGAATATCCTCAGCAACGTTGAAGCCGAGGTGGTCCTCTTCTTTAGACTTCTTGGCCTCGCCCTGCTCCTCAGTGTCATATGAGAAGACCATCTTGCACTTCCTTTGGAGCAGGGACTCATTGGCCTCAACCTGTTCTTCCTTTTTCTTAGCTTACTGCTCAACTTGTAGCTTAGCCTCCACTTCACTTTGGGTGTGGGTTTTGTCTTGCATTTTTCTTCTTTGATGATGAGCAGGAGCATCACTAGTCTTGGTTGGACTCCTCCCCTTGGCCTTGGAGGAAGTAGCCTTCTGAGGTTTGGAGGAGGTGGTGGTGACTTTCTCCATGATGCTGGAGATAGGAACCTTATAAAAGTCATCACTCTCTTCAAAGTCCACCATTTATTGATCTTCTTCCTCCTTGCTGATGTCTGCAGGTAATATTGTCGATACACATTTCAACTTTCGCTTTTGTTGAGCCTTAGTGTACCTAGCAAGAACCTGGTTGTGAGTCAGCTTGCTGAAGGGTGACATTTCAACCTTCTTCTTCACTTGCAAGACTGTTTCACTGGACTCCCCCAGAAACTGAGCAACATCGACTTTCACTACCCTCATAATCTCGGTTATGAGGTAACCATAGTGATAGACGGTAGTCAGCTTTGTCAAGTGGTGGAGAATCACCACTGGCCAATTAGCATTTTACCCTCAACCATATGGGAGTCCACACAATGTTCAAAGTATGTGCAATTAGTCAACGAGCTAGTTTTGGGTAACAACAACTTCACACCAGCTCATGGCACATCCTTGCAATCCGTTACATCCCGATGGCAGTAATCTCCCCTAAGACATAGTTTGTTAGGAGCTCCCAATCTTCAGGAATGATGATGACATCCTCATCGCAGATCTGCGGAGCTGAGTGCTTGAGTTAGGCATGTTTAGAATACTCCCAATCAGCCGAGAATAAAGCAGGGTTAATTTGCCTGCAATGTCCATCAACAGAACATCATTAAAGCCTTCAATCATGTAAATATGGGTGTAGAAAGCTCTAATGAGGCCTGTGATAGCAAGACCCTTCATTCTCAAGAAGGAAATGAGATGCTGCTGCTTGATTACTCTATGCATTGTTTTGTTGAGCAGCAGGCCTTTGTAGTTCACTTCATAAACTAGGCCAAACTCTAGATTATCTTCCCAATTCCACCTTCGCAAGATGATTTCCCACTTCAAGAGTTAACTTCTCAGTTTTTCCTTCTACATTCACTATGATCTTCATGGAAATGGTGTTCTTGATCTTGAAAGTTGTCTTATTCTTTGCCATTTGAGAGATTTGAGAAGAGATTGAAAGAAGAAGAGATTAGGGTTTGAATGCTTTGAGATTTCAAGTTTGCAAAAAGCAAGTAACCTTCTCTCTTCAACTGTTCAACTTATATAGATGATCACAGCTCTCATGGATACATGTCACTATCATAGCTCATGATGAAAATGAATGCTAAGATTAACCTCTAATGAATCGCCAGTAAAATGATTCCTATTAAAGCATGCATCTTTTTGAAAATGTAGAGATTTAAATTTTAACCGCGAACTATTCCTTCACTCCATTTCTTTAAAAACATAACGGTGTTATCCATGTGTCTTCTCATGCTTGATCTCCTTAGCCAAATTTTTGAGATTTTCATCCTTCTTCTTCATCGTGGATTAGCCATACAAATCATCTACCTCAGTACACAGAATTGCTCCTTTGGTAGTGGTTTGGTGAAGATATTAGCACGCTGCTCCTCTGATGGAACATACTCCAACTTGACATCTCTTCATAGCACATGATCTCTAATAAAGTGATGCCTGATGTTGACATGCTTCATTCTCCCATGCTAAACTGGATTCTTGGATAGGTCAATTGTGCTCTTGTTATCACACATAACTTCGAGACAATTTGACTTTATACCATAATCTTCTAGTTGCTACTTTATCCAAAGTAGTTGTGCTACGCAACTTCCTGCTACCATGTACTCAGCTTCAGCTGTACTCAGCATGATAGAAATTTGCTTCTTACTATACCAAGAGACAAGACACTCTCCAAGAAATGACATCCTCCTGTTGTACTTTTCCTATCAAGTTTGTCTCTTCCATAATCAGCATCTGTGAATCCCCTAGGATTGAAATCTGAGCTGCTGGGATACCATAGACCTGCTTCAATCGAGTTTTGCAAGTACCTAAGAATTCTCTTCATAGTGGCTAAATGAGATTCTCTAGGATCAGCTTGATAATGAGCATAGTAGTACACAACATACTGTATGTCTAGCCTACTAGCAGTGAGATAAAGTATAGAATCGATGATCCCTTTGTAGAACTTGTTGTCCATAGGTTTACCAGCTTCATCTTTACTCAGAATAGTATCTATGGCCATAGGAGTGGACATTGGCTTCGAATGTTCCATGTCAAATTTGTTCAAGACTTCTTTGGCATACTTGGACTGAATGATGAAGATTCCATCATCAGTTTGCTTGATTTGAAGACCAAGGAAGAAATTGATCTCTCCCATCATAGACATTTCAAACTTGCTTTTCATCTACTTGCTGAATTCCTTGCATAGCTTCTCATCAGTTGCTCCAAATATGATATCATCAACGTATAATTGGACAAGCAACACATCGTCTTTCCTTCGCTTGATTGATCACAAGGTTTTGACTCTACTGGTTCTGAGGGCTTATATTTTATAAAGAAGCCAAAAACCTTATTCCCCACTCTTCTACCCATAAGTTAAAAGTTAAAAATATTAGTACCGCTTATCAAAATAGAAAAATGGTGACCACTACAAGTATAAAGTTTTTATGTAGTTTTAAAAGATATCGATCTCACAAGGAAGGAACTAGTTCTAAAGACCAAATAGAGTTACGGGGTAATGAAAACATGGAATTTATATTGGAGAGGTTTGGATGATAGACGAATGAATGGATATATGTATGAACAGATTAGAGAAGATGTAAAATATAGAGATATTCCTACGAATAAGTTTATCAGAGAAAAATATGCAAAATCATCAAGAATATTTCGTACACTAGATAACTTCAACAAATAACATTCTAGATGCCCTAATATTCAATAATTCACCGTAGAGCAACACATGAGATGACTTTTCTAATTCTAGGGTAAATGAATTATGACACTTATAAGAACCTGGATAACAATATTACTATGCTTAGTACGGGTCGCTCTCACATAGCCATATTTATCAAGTTACCACTTCAAAAATGTTGGCTCACTAAATAGCATTATAATCACAGATCCAGTGACTATACATAATCTTGAAAACCCCAAAATCACAATTAAAGTTAACCCGAAAACCTATAACTTGATTAATATAAATGACACAAAATGAATTACTCGTTATGACACATAGACATATCATAAACTTTGAAATAGAAATTATAAGAAGAAAACAAAGTTGTAAGGTATGCAAGTGAAAGCTAAAGTTAATCAAATCGTATCCACTCTTTAATGGGAGTCGTCAATTCCCGCAATTCCTGCGTTTACTTTGAATCCGGTCTCAACTTGTACAGAACCTTCGCTAGGATGCTATTCTTTGTGAATCTCGAATAAAAGAATGTTGAAGAATGAAAACTTTTATTGATAAGTTCTTTGCAATTACACTCATACAACAAAAAGCTCGAATTTGTGTAGAAATACAGTGATCGAAATAGGAATCGAATCACTCATAATCACTTATACATTTTTCTCGCTAAGACTTTGAATGAAGTGAAATCTAGATATTTTCACTTTCTATCTATACAGGCACACTATCATTCAATGCCTTCTATTAAGGCCATAACCATGCACCACATGGGCCACTCTCAATACCATTAAATTTGTTGAGTTTTGAACCCTATTTATAGGGTGTGAAGGGTTGCGTCTATCTAAACAAAGATTCGTGTCCATTGGTGAAGAGATGCATCACTTCATTTTGATTGGATGCAAAGATTCATCGTCATCCACAATGGAAAGGCACCTGTTCATGATTGGTTGATTTCCAAAAGGTCTTTTTGGTTGGTAGTTGATGGTGATTGATCGTTCTTATCCGGTGGTTGAAAGAAGAGAAGAGTTGACCAACAAATAATGAAGGTAGTGACCACAAATGTATGTCGTGATCGCGAATACTTGGTTGGCAACTTTCTATTGTGAATGTTAACAAATCGCGACCGTGATATATGTGTCACTACCATAACATGCCTTTTTCACATGATTCCTCTTTGTGATTTCTATCGATCTTTGACATCTTCGATCCTTTGCCAATTCCTTAATTTCCACCCATCTTTTTACACCTTTTTCACTCTTTTAGCATAGAATTCCACTTTTATTCAATTTACTTTCAAGATTTACCTAGTACCTGCATTTGCATAAAAAACAACTACATACCATGTGAAATCTTTTATATGAAGTATAAAATGACTTAAACCATAGTGTTTAATGATTGAAAATGTCATGATTATAAGTGTAATTATACACTTATCACTAATAAATAGAGTTGCATTTGCTTTACCTCTTTCATAGCCTTTGCTGATCAAGAAATTAGTTAGCCTCTCATACCAAGCTCTTGGAGCCTGCTTCAATAGAGCTTTCTTCAATTTGAAAACATGCTCAGGATTCTTCGCATCTGCAAAGACTAGGGTTTGGTAAACATAAACTTCTTCTTGAATGAATTCATTTAGAAAAGTGCTTTTGACATCCATTTGAAACAATTTAAAGTTACAGAGGATTCGAATGGCTTCAAGATAGTCTACTAGTGCATAGGTCTCATCATAATCGACTCCTTCTTACTGATTGTATCCTTGAGCAATAAGCCTAGCCTTGTTCTTAACAATAATGCCATCTTCATCAAACTTGTTCTTGAAAACCCATTTGGTGTCGATAATTGATTTCCCTTTAGGCCTAGGAACTAGATCCCAAACATTATTTGCTTGAACTGATCCAATTCCTCTTGCATTGGTATCATCCAATAATCATCTCCTTCTGCATTTTCAAACTTCTTAGGTTCGATCAATGATATGAAGGCTGAATGACTCATCATTTGACTAACCTGACAATGCGTCATCACTAGATTATGAACATCATCAACTATGCTGTCTAGCAGATGGTTGCGATGAACTCTAATCTCTCTTGGAAGACTTGGATCAATTGCTAGAGAATCGATGATGGGATGCTGAGGTGGAGGTTGATCTTCGCAATCATTGAAGTTGATAGAAAGATCTTCATCATTATCTTTGGCTTCCTCAGCGAGGGGCTCCTGTGCTGAGTTGGGTAGCATAACTTATGGCATACTGAGTTGATTTGAATGTTGGGGAACTCCTTCATCTTCATTAGAGGGACATCTTTCTACAATGTTAGTTTCATCAAAATCTACATGCATAGACTCCTTTAAGAGGCTAGTATCTTTGACATATACTCTTATTCCTTCCTGTTAGTTGAGTATCCCAAAAAGATACCTTCATCAGACTTAGGATCAAACTTTCCTAACTACTTGTTGGTGTTAAGAATATATCACCTACAGCCAAAGCACATATGGTGTTTTCTCAAGAATTTGATGAATTAAAACCCTATTCAAGATATAACAGGCTATGTTAATAGCTTCTCCCCAAAAGTACTTTAGTAGACTATTATCACTCAGCATGGATTGAGCCATCTCAACTATAGTCCTATTCTTCCTTTCTACAACCTCATTTTGTTGAGGCGTATAAGGAGAAGAGAAGTTGTGGTCAATGCCATGCATTGAACAGAATTCTTCGAAATGGAAATTCTCAAATTCACGTTTATGATCACTTTGGATTCCATAGATTTTATCTCCTATTTCATTCATTATCTGATTATTGAGCTTGATAAAAGATTCATAAGCCTCATCTTTGCTGCTCAGCAAGACTACCCATGTGAATCTCGTGAAGTCATCTACAACCACCAACAAGAACCTCTTACTACCCAAGCTCATTGGCTGAACTGGGCTGAAAAGATCTAGGTGGAGCAACTCCAATGGTCACTTAGTTATTACGTGATTTACAGATATAAATGATTTCTTAACTTGCTTAATGTGCTGGCAAGCAGAGTACAATTTATCCTTTTCAAAGCTGATACTGGGTAATCCCACAACTAATTGCTTTTTAGCCAGTTTGGATAGAATGTTCATATTAATATGGCCCAATCTTCTATGCCAAAGCCATGAGTTATCCTCCTTAGATACAAGATAAATGTTAGTGGAGCCAGGAGATAAATCAATCATATAAACATTATTGACCTTGGGAGCATAGAGTATAGTTGAGTTAGTCTTATAGTCAATTACTGAGCATCTTGCTAAGTCGAATGTAACCTTTCTGCCTTTGTCACAAAGATAGGCTACACTGAGTATATTGAATTTCAAACCCTTGACAAGAGAAACCTCTTCGATTGAAGGAGAGACACCAACAGTGCCATAGCCCACAAGCTTGCCTTTCTAGTTATCTCCAAAACTAACACTTCCATTTCTTTTACGCTCCAATGAGATGAACTGACTTTCATCTCCCATCATATGCCTAGAGCATCCACTATCGAGATACCACATTCGAGAGTCATCAATGGATCTAAGGCTCACCTGCAAAACAATTACATTTTCTTAGGTATCCATGCTTTTGAGCTGGGTCCTCCCTTGTTAGCAGTGCTTAAATTAAACCAGTTGTACTCATCGTAATAACCCTTTTTGGGCCTATAGAGAACTGTGGCATGTCCAGCTTTCCCACAAAAACCACACACCATTTTTGTTTTGAGCTGGCTCTCTTTCTTCTATTTAGAGGAATTCTTCCACTTAGAATTGCAAGTTTGGTTACTCTAAGTTTGACTGTTGGCTGCCCATTCCTTCTTTAAGGCTATAACTTAGCAGTCAACCCATTTAATTTCTTAGTGAGCTTGCTGATAGTACACTCTTGATACTTAACTCTTTCTTGAAGAAAGCAGATATCAAGTGATAAGGAAGCACTAGTGTCTTCCATATCATCACTTCTCCTCACTAGCTCCTTTATGTTCTTCATTGACTTATTAGTTAGCTTCATAACATCAAAGAGAGCCTAGGTAAACTCATCCATAGATAAAGGAATCTCAGAATGTACCTCAGCTTGAGGAGCTTTTCCTTTATCGCGCTCAGCTTCAGAGTTGATAGTGGAATGATCTCTACCAGAGGTAGATGCAGAGCCTTCACCCAATGATCTTCAATGGTGACTAAATGAAGGTTGGCTAAATCAGTAGCTCCCTCATCAGATGATGAAGATTCTTCTGAGTTGCTTCAAGTGGCAGCAAACACCTCATTTTTCTCGGAGAACCTCTTCTTGAACATGTCCTTCTTTACCTTAGCACAGCTAGACTAGATGTGGCCTTTCTCTCCACAGCTGAAGCACTCGATGTCTTTGATATGCTCCTTCTTCGATCCTTCCTCAGTTCCTCACTAATGCTGAGTTGACTTGATTTCAGCAAGAAACTTCTTCTTGCTGTTGAACTTCCCATCCTTCTTAATGAAATGTTTGAAACACCTGGTCAGAAGGGCCATTTGCTCATTAGAGTCATAACTAGTGAACTCATCTGATGAATCTGCTTTAAGGAAAATGGCTTGGCCCTCATTACCTTGATTCCTCTTGGAGTCATCTGAGTATTTCCTTAGAGACATCTCATGAGTTAGCCAGGTGCCTATTAGCTCATCATAGTTGTAGGTCTTAAGGTCATGAGCCTCCTTAATAGCGCTCTTCTTGGAATCCCACTCTAAGGTCAGAGTGTGGAGAATCTTCTTGATGAGCTCCTCTTCAGTGAACTCCTTTCCAAGCCTCTTCAGTTCATTAACAATGTCAATGAACCTGGCATTCATACTTTGTATACCCTCACTGGCACCCATGGTGAACATCTCATACTCCCTCCGCATGAGATTGATCTTTGACTCTTTGACTTTGTCAGTCCCCTCATAGGTAATCTCCAGCTTCTTCCAGATTTCCTGTGCTATTTCACATCCTGAGACCCTATTAAACTCGGTAAGATCTATAGCATAGTTATGAGCACGGGATTTTGTACCAGCTCGCGTGTTCAATGATGATTGCTTTTCGGAATATTTATCCTTGAATCACACGATTTTCGACCGTTGCAGGAAAAACTTACCTTTTCTGGATTTCCGGGATTTTTCAATAAATATTCGGACATTTTTGGATAGAAGGGGGGCTCGAAAACTTAGAGAAAATTCTCTTCTTCAAATAAAAAAACATAGATAAAAATACTTTCTTTTCTTCTAATTTTTTTTTGATCCAAAACACATTTGGATCCTAAATTTCTTCATCTTAAAAATCAAATTTCTTCATCTTTTTTTTTCTTCAAATATCCTTAGATATTCTCGGGTCTAAAACAAATTTAGAACCCGAGTCTGATTATCATTTTGATAAATAAACACTTATTTTTCCACATTAAACTACAATTAAATCAAAACAAACGAGGAATGATCCCGGGGATCGAACGGATACGCCGAAGTGGATTCATACCGTAAGGGTAAGCCTCTAAGTTCCTAGAATTGCGAATTCCATGCTCATCTTCTGCTTCATCTCTTTCTGATCTTTATTTATGGACCTAGGAATTATTTTTATTCCTTATTATTATAAATAATGTTGTAATTCTCTTCTTCATCTTTTATTTGTTTTTAATTTTTATGTTAGAATACCCCAACGAAGGGAATTAAAATTATTCCCGGATAACAGACCTCACCTTTTCCCATGTGGTCATTTTCACTAATAAAAGTGACCAACGTACGTGTAAATAAAAATGAACTATTTTTATTTAAATTAACAACTTTAAAATCTTCGATGTTTTAATTAGGCCACGCGGGCCTCGCTAAAATCAAATTGAACATATGTGATATGCCCTGTGCTAACCTTTGTGGATGCAAGTTAGATGTATGTTTAGGATTTTATTTTTCCTTCGGGTATTGCACATATTTTCAAGGAAATGTAATTAATAGGGTAGCGGGCGGTTGCATCCCCCAATTTTTGAAAGCCTTGTAATTTTATTTTCGCATTTACTTTCTGCATTTACTTACTATTTTATGGATGGATTTACTGTTTTTTCTGTACGTGAATCATCCATGTAAACTCGAAAAATGACCTAAATGTGAATATGCGCAATTAAGAAAATACGATTTTCTGTAGATGTAATATAATGTGATAACTTAAGAAATAAGCAACTTATCCCGGATCCGAATCTCTGTGTCTTAGTGGACCGTTCCCCACCTCATAGGACTCTAATTCCTGGAAAGAGCTAATCCAGGTGGCGACTCCACACTAAGAGATGGCGGATTTGGGTTCGAACTGATCTAAAATGTTTTTTTCCCTCTCTTTCAACCTTTTTCCTGGGTCCCCGACCTGGTGCTTTTCTTTCCCAAAAGCCCCGGTGGATCGCGCCTCTTGTCTTCCGCGCTCTCTCGGCCCACCGCTTCGTATCAGCCGCTCACAGTGGCGACTCTGCTGGGGATTTTTCTAAAAGTTATTTTTTCAAAGATTTTAGATTTTGGAAAAGTGCCGAAAATTATTGATCACATTATTCCGTTTTCTCTTAATTATGACATATTCATAATAACGCATTGCAGTAGAAGGGATTAGCCAATAAGTCTAAGGTACCCTATTACCGCGAAACTCTCTCTTGTACTAATCTGCCTCCCTGAGAAAAGATAGTACTTGAGCGGGTGGAGCACTTGTTACCATATCGTATGTACCTCCCTCAACCCATTCAGGAAGAGGCTTGGAGTGTATTTTAGTGCAACAAGAACCTTCTACATCAGCAAGCCATTTACAACCCTCATGTAAATAACCCATAGGCATTTTCCCTAGGGTGTTACCCAAACATGAGATCATGCATTATATTTTCCTATAGGTGCGCTTAGTATCTTTATAATCCTAAGATGAACCAAACTTAGGATAGAGACTAGCCAAAAACCCAACACGTGGGAGTTGTATGGTTGGAAGATATAATGTTGCGTGCTATGTGCTACTTGTATACTACTTTCAATTTGTCATTGTACAAATGTCATACTAACCACGAATCTGGGTGCAGACACTCGAACGTACACACTTATGATATTAAATGTACATATCATGTTATCATCATCAATATCACATACAGGCATAGTTAACACTATAGATTGTGTCACCCTAGGACAACATAAAATCACTTAGGGACATGGCAAACATATCTTTCTTTTACTACGTGATGTCCACTTGATGTCTGACACTTAGCCCACAAGGGGCGATAATATATCCCACACATCACCCATGAGATGTCCACTCAACATCCAAGTCATAGCCCTTCTGGGGAAATTATACACACCAAAATCCTAAACGGAGCAAATAACTACCCAAAACCATTTTTCCCACATTAAATGATATCCCAGTTGATGTCCTAAGCCCACACGAGGCCAACTTCAAAAGTTTTACCTTACCAAATCTTCAAGGGTATACGCTTCATACCCGAATCATTAGCCCACACGAGGTAATAATCCACGTATCCCCTCAAATAGTGATGACCACACAAGTATCCAAAACTCCGCCCTAATTGGGCAAAATAACCAAATCATTCATTAGGTAGCTATATACGATAGTTATTTTCATTTTATTAGGGTATATCACACCACTTACCCAAAACAATTTTGACCTTCTTATTCCATGAGACCTAGTCATAGTACAAAACCTCAAACCATTAACCTATTACCACACAAGTAACTTAGTCACCTCACTTACACCACTCATATTATGATATCACACCGACATTGTACAAATCTCAAATCCAACCCCCATTGTTGGATTTTCATTTTCACATGTTTACCTAACGACTAACCTGTTTGTTTTAAATGGATTGACGTACATGTTATTTCACATCATGGCATGCTAACCCCTTGTGAATGCAGCTATAACATTCAAAATCTCATGCATTACCCGCACCATGAATCATATCATGAATCTTACATGCACGGTCTAATCTTCTGCTCGTGTATCAAAGGGGCTGGAAGAGGCCTGGTCGCAGCCTGTTCCGCATTTCCCCAATTGTGGCCAATCTAGAAGGGGTTCCATACACTAACTCTAGTGAGGACTTGGGTTTAGACTCAGATTCAGTTCAGCACACGTTAATTATGGCCAATCTACAAGGAGGAGGTGCAAGGGAAGATCACCGCATCCTTACAGGATAAAGTTCTCAGTTGTTGTCAGTGAGCGCCGAGATTACAGCTGCTTTAAATACCTTTTCCAACAGAGAATAGCTAGCTACGCCCATTTGCCAACATGTCAGGAGGGCCCAAAATGCAGCGTCCAACCCTGAGGTCACTCTTTACAATGTCAATCCAACAAGGGGACCTCCCACCTCACAGATGGTGCCCCCAACTACCTTTTATTAGTTCGGGGCAGGACAAAGTCAGCTCAACCAGACTCCGATTGGGCAGCCAGGATATAACTTTGCCAATCCTTCCCAATTCTTCCCAGGACAAATGGGGTAGCCAGCATTCGCACCAGGGCCTTTCTACCAAAGAATGACCCAACAACCTATTTGCACTTGGAGTACGTCAGTCACCTCATAGTTCCAGGCACCTCAACTGCCCCATTTTGTGGTATATCCCCAGGGGCAATATGGCTCTTATCTAAGCGCAGGGAATGCCATCCTTCAACAACCAGGAATGGCGAAACTATGGCAATAGTTCTTGGCCACTCATAGTGACCACCTAAGGAACACATACCCTACGCAACCGACGATGGGAGAAGAGGATAGCTTATCCCCAAACTTCGCAATGTCGCATTTTCAGAAGTATGTAGGATCTAGCGACCTGCGCACTTACTTAACGCATTATCAAAAGGTGATGAGAGTATTAAGGGTTAGCGATCGAATGATGGCTAAGCTCTTCGTCATCAACTTGGGCCACCCAATCAATGAATGGTACAGCCAACTTCCACTGGACATAGCCACTGATTGGAACAGCCTTGCTCAGGCTATGCTGGGACAATATGGTTTCAACTATCAGATGGAAACCACAATGCAACATTTGGAAGCCATAAGGCAAAGGCAGGGTGAGAGCTTCAAATCTTACTATGCATGTTGGATGGCCACACAGGTCAGGCTTCGAGCTCGTTTAACTCTACCAGAGATGATAACCAAGCTAGTAGACGGTGCACTGCCATCATATAGGAACAAGTTTGGGTCAAACATCTTCTCGAGCTACAAAGAAGTGTTTGAGAAGGCGGATAGGATAGAGCACCTTGAATCCATGGACACATCCTAGGGGGATTAACACCCATGATTGATGATGTAATAAATTAGCATTTAGCTACTTAGCCTACGAGGCTCCTTTTGAATTTTTGAATAAATTGAGCATTGTTTATTTGCTTGATATTTTATTAATGACATCAAGCATTCTCATAAACATATACATAATGTTTTTAGCACACGTGACACATCATTTTGTGAAATTAATTTGGGTATAAATAGATCCCCCATAATAAATTCAAATGATTTCTCTTGAGAGAAAGTGAGAGACAAATACATGTACTTACACAACGCGTGATAGCAATCGCCTCATCATACAAGGACGAAAGATCAATGGAAAGATATCCAAGAACAAAATGTCCACTAACTCATGCAAAGATCAAAAGGATCGGGGCTAGAGTAAGGCTAAAATGTTGACCAAGAAAGTTGGGACCAAACAACTAGTGTAATGTCACAAAGAAGGAGTCAGATCTTTGAACACGTCAGCAACTCCATCATAACCATTCATAAGACCAAGCAACTAGCACAATGCTACAAAGAAGGAGTCGGATTGTTGAACACGTCAACAAATCCATCACACGGATCACCATCATTCATGGGATAGTCAAACAAGAGTCAATGCTAAAGATAAAAAGGAGTCAGACCTTTGAACATGTTTATAGTTCCTTCACATAACTTGCTACTATTTATGGGGCATTCATCGCAAGAAACACCGATGATCAAGACTCATCATCACATACACCTCAAGCCAACAAAGCGGCATACCAATTGGTAAAAAATGGTGAACGAGACAATAACAGAAGTCGTGAACATGGACGATGTCTGATCCACCAAATCAACCAAGTCTTACATAATTGCTATCAGGCATAGGTGAAAGAAATAAATCTCTAAAAAGTAGTACAAACAAAAAAATATAAATTTGTATTTAGCTTGTCAATTAACACTTAGTTAGTTGAGCAAAAATTAGGGCCTATTTTCAAAAGACTAAAAAAAATAGTCTGCTGAGTTGAAAACCTGAAAAGGGCGGCTCAGGCAAAACTTAGGACATTGAGAGAACCACATTGGTTAGAAAACCTGAAAATGTTAATTGATGGCAAAAGTCAAATCATTTGAAACATTTATACCCCTGTTAAGTTCATCAATGAATTGTCATTTTGTTGAATCTTTATGCATATGCTTATCTTGATTGCTTGCATGCCAATGGTAGAATGTCGCAAGTAAACATCCAAAAAAGACAAAAATAATAAAGAATAAAACAAAGAAAAATGAGTCTGCTGGATTGAAAACCTGAAAGGGTGGTCCAGGTAAAAATTAAGACAAGTTCGATAGAATGAAAACCCGCAAGGAGATCTATGCAAACCTTAGGACCATAGAAATATCAAATTCATCATCTCCTCCTCAGAACGGTGTGAGGCATCATATACCTTCAACAATTCAGGAAAATGGCTTACAAGTGATCATCACCGACACAACACGGGATCAACGACTCATCCAGACTTTCCTCAAATCAGATCCAAGCTATGAACTCAAATCTGATTCAACGAACCCATGGTCATCGCTTTGAGGGAGTCATCCATGGAATCCCTAACAAGATAAGTCATAGGAGCAACCATGAACCAACACAAGAGAAGGCTCTTCGCTGAATGAAGCCCATGATGCCTACAATAGATGAACATACATCATATGATAAAAATTGTTCCTGCATAAAATCATGCATACATTACATTGGCATTTACAGGCAAAATAAATGTCGAACTAGGCAACACTAACCCGATAAACAAGAATCCCCACCTCCACATGGGGAATATACAAATAAGACAATGGCCCACTCAAGCCTAAAGTCAATGTTACAATCCCACAAAAGCTTCCTAAACAATGGAGCGGTTTTTGGGACACCCTCGAATTTCTTATTAAACTTATTTACTTATTATGTTTTAATTTTTGATTGAAGGGGCAAAAATTTTTTCTTCACATAAACTCAATCAAATAATTAAAACATTCACCATCAAATGTATTAACATTATCTTTTTTCTGACTTGTCACAGGAAATAAGTCAACATCCTATTAAGGAACTACAAAACATATCCAAAGAAGGAAATGGCTATCTCGATAGTTGAAGAAATAAATAGTCTCACTTATCAACCGAAGAATGAAACGGTTACCGATCACTAAAGGGATGCTGCAGATAGAAACGGTCGACCCGCCCACAAGGGGCATCAAGTACCTAAGGGATTCTGAAGAAAGAAACGGATAACCCTATAAAGACACAACACTAGAAAGGAAGACCTATGCTATCTCCAATTGGGAACAAGAAGTCACCAACCACATCGGTTAGGTATTCTCTCTATCCCTCCGCTCTTTTCGTGTGATAATACTGGTTATACAACCAGCAATTATCACATGAGGGGTAGCTATGAGCATGAGATTTTGTAACAGCTCGCGCGTTCAATGATGACGGCTTTTCAGGATATTTATCCTCTAATCACACGATTTTTTATCGTGCGATGATTTTTAAATGGGAGTTCTCCTCGTCAAAAATAATGTTTGGGACCCTAAATAAATATTTAGGACAATAGAAAATATTTAAAAGCCTCAAAGTGAAAATTTAAAGGCTTAAAATATTTTAAGGGACATAAATATTTTTTTAGGGTCCAAAATAATTTAATTGGGTTATTTAAAAATATAGACGTGTGTGTGTGTATATATATATATAATATGTAATATTTTAAAATAAAAAAAAATTAAAATTAATTCGAAAATAAAAATCCGAGAGAGACTAAATCCCAGGCCTGAAGGCAGGCCTCACTGAACTGGTGAGGAGCCTCGCCAAACTAGCGAGGAGCCTCACCAAAAAGTTGGCGAGGCAGCCTTGCCAAACTAGGTGAGGTAGCCTCGCCGAACTTGGCGAGGAGCCTCGCCAAAAACGCGACGAGGAGCCTCGCCAAACTTTTTTTCTGGTGAGACCCCTCGCAGGAAAAACTTACCTTTTTGGATTTCCGGGATTTTTCTATAAATAGTAGGATATTTTTGGATCAAAGGGGGGCTCGAAAACTCAGAAAAAATTCTCTTTTTCAGATAAAAAAAACACAGATCAAAATTCTTTCTTTTCTTCTAATTTTTTCTTGGATCCAAAACACATTTGGATCCTAAATTTCTTCATCTTAAAAATCAAACTTCTTCATCTTTTTTTTCTTCAAATATCCTCAAATATTCTCGGGTCTAAAACAAATTTAGAACCCAAGTCTGATTATCATTTGGATAAATAAACACTTATTTTTCCACATTAAACTACAATTAAATGAAAACGAAGGAGGAACGCTCCCGGGGATCGAACGGATACATCGAACTGGATTCATACCGCAAGGGTAAGCCTCTGAGTTCCTAGAACTGCGAATTCCATGCTCATCTTCTGCTTCATCTCTTTCTGATCTTTATTTGTGGACCTAGGAATTATTTTTATTCCTTCTTATTATAAATAATTTTGTAATTCTCTTCTTCATCTTTTATTTCTTTTTCATTTTTATGTTAGAATACCCCAACGAAGGGAATTAAAATTATTCCTGGATAACAGACCTCACCTTTTGCCATGCGGTCATTTTCACTAATAAAATTGACCAATGTACGTGTAAATAAAAATGAACTATTTTTATTTAAATTAACAACTTTAAAATCTTCGATGTTTTAATTAGGCCACACGGGCCTCGCTAAAATCAAATCAAACATATGTGATATCCCCTATGCCAACCTTTGTGGATGCAAGTTAGATGTATGTTTAGGCTTTTATTTTTCCTTTAGGTATTGCACATATTTTCGAGGAAATGTAATTAATAGGGTGGCGGGCAATTGCATCCCCTGATTTTTGAGAGCCTTGTAATTTTATTTTCCGCATTTACTTTCCGCATTTACTTACTGTTTTGTGGATGGATTTACTGCTTTTTCTATACGTGAGTCATGCATGTAAACTTGAAAAATGACCTAAGTGCGAATATGCGCAATTAAGAAAATATTGTTTTCTATAGATGCAATATAATGTGATAACTTAAGAAATAAGCAACTTATCCCGGACCCGAATCTCAGTGTCTTAGTGGGCCTTCCCCCAGACATTAAGCCTCACAGGACTCTAATTCCTGGAAAGAGCTAATCCAGGTGGCGACTCCACACTAAGAGACGGTGGATTCGGGTTCGAATCAATCTAAAACATTTTTCACCTTCTCTTTCAACCTTTTTTCCGAGTCCTCGACCCGGTACTTTTCTTTTCCAAACACCCCGATGGACCGCGCCTCTCATCTTTCGCACTCTCTCGGCCCATCACTTCGTATCGCCCGCTCACAACAGTGTAAGTAATTAATCACTAAGACATTCTCTTTGAGAAGCCTCAGGTCAGCGTCGTCATAGTCCTCTGGATCTACTAGCACATGCATTCCGTTCCTCACAACTGTGGGAACTTTGGGACCAAGCTCAATAGAGAGCCAAGTTTGCACGCTTTGAGACTGGATGAAATTTTTCATGTGATTTTTCTAGAAAGTATAATGATTAACATCAAATAAAGGTGGTCTAGTAACAAACATTCCATCCTTGAGAAGAAATGCTTGACTGGAACCGAAACTAAAGTTGTTGTAAGCCATTTATGAATCTTGACTCAAAGATGGTTAGTTTAAAAGCTGAGCAACTGCTCTGATATCACTTGTTGGTCCGTAAACGGGCTCTTAACAATAGCAGGGGGGGTGAATGCTTAATCTTGGTTACTTTTAAAATTTAAAAAGATATTCGCCAAGTTCAATTTTTATATGCATGCTAAGTGTGTGTGCTGAATGCAATATTAAAACTTATAAGCTGCTTAGTTTTGCTGGAACAATGTATCTTCAATCTTTAACTCAGTAAGTCTATTCAGCATAGATTGGATAATAAGCAAATAAATAATAGAGGGAGAATGTGATGAATGAGATGATCACTGCTAAAGCTAAAGCTTAAAGATAGAACGTCAACACCTGAGATTTATCCTGGTTTACCCCTAGCCTACCTCTAGTCCTAGGATACCTTCTCCGAGCTTTAATCTATTAGTGATTCGTTCCTTCAATAGGCGGAGAAGCCTTTACAGCGGGTAAACAAGATTATAGAAAGTGCCATCCTTTCTAACTACCGCTCAACTCAGTTTGGGTACCCTTCCCAAAATTGACACTCAGATTAAAATATAAAATTGGATTCAACTTAAAGAAATATTGAATCCTTACAATGTTAATCTAAGTAAATATCTTTATTACAAATAGATATAAACTTTAATGTTTGCTGATTGCTTGTGATGGAATTTCTTTGAAAGTTATAGTAATTTGGACAGCGTTTTAGCTGTTAAGAAATTCGAGGTGATTCACCAAGTTTGAACGTCTACTCCTATCTTCTATTTATACTTTGAAGCTATGTGAAGTAGCCATTGCAAACTTTACGAGATCGCTGATCTTCAATTTCTCATCTCTTTAAATCTTTTGAATCTTCCCATTGGAGACAGATTCCAGGATGTTTAGAGATAGAAATTTGAACGTTGAGGCGTGATAAAATTCCGTTGATAATTTCTCATTTGTCTTCAAGCAATCTAGTTTTGAGAGAGGTGCGTGAGAATGCAACAAGGAGTCTTCTAATTGGTTGATCTTGCTGACGTTGACAGAGTCGCGGGGAGACTTCATTAATTTCAGCTCCTTTTCTCTTCATTAATTTTAGCTGCTTTTCTCTTGAAAAGCAACTAAGGAATCTTTCTTTCCTTCATAGACGATGTTAGTAGCACATGTGTCATAAGTCTCTACGTGTCAAGGAAAATGCTTTTAATTATCTAAAAGTAGGACTCAGCACGAGTGTGAGTACAGGATTTTGTACCAGCTCACACGTTCAATGATGATGGCTTTTCAGGAAATTTATCCTTGAATCACATGATTTTCGACTGTTCGATGATCATCATATGGGAGTCTTCCTCGTCTCTGAATTTAAAAAGGACTTTAAATAAGAAAATTAACTAAAAAATAATAAAAAATACATTTAAAAAAAATAATAATAAAAACCTGAGGGAAACGAAATCCTAGGTCTGAGGCAGCCTCGCCGAAATGGCGAGGCAGCCTCGCGAAAGATCGCGAGGTAGCCTCGCCAAAGTGGCGAGGAAGCCTCGCCAAAGATCACGAGGTAGCCTCGCCAGAGTCGCGAGGCAACCTTGCCAGAGTCCGCGAGGTAGCCTCGCCAGAGTCTGCGAGGCAGCCTCTCCAAAGTCCATGAGGCAGCCTCGCTAAAGATCACGAGGTAGCCTCGCTAGAGTCGCGAGGCAGCCTCGCTAGAGTCGCGAGGCAGCCTCGCTAGAGTCTGCAAGGCAGCCTTGCCAGAGTTGCCGAGGTAGCCTCGCTAGAGTTCACAAGGCAGCCTCGCCAAAGTTCGCGAGGCAGCCTCGCCAGAGTCTTGAGGCAGCCTCACGAGAGATCGCGAGGTAGCCTCGCCACAGATCATGAGGCAGCCTCGCCAAAGACGTGAGGTAGCCTCGCCAAAGATCGTGAGGTAGCCTCGCAAGAGTTCGCGAGGAAGCCTCGACAGAGATCGCGAGGCAGCCTCATCAGAGTCAGTGAGGCAGCCTTGCCACAGATCACGAGGCAGCCTTACCAAAGTCACGAGGTAGCCTCGCCAAAGATCACGAGCCAGCCTCGCCAAAGATCGCGAGGCAGCCTCGCCAGAGATCTCGAGGCAGCCTCGCCAGAGATCGTGAGGCAGCCTCGCCAGAGTCGTGAGGTAGCCTCGCCAAAGTCGCGAGGCTGCCTCGCTAGAGTTCATGAGGCAGCCTCTCTAGAGATCGCGAGGCAGCCTCACCAGAGTTCGCGAGGCAGCCTCGCCAAAGTCGCGTGGCAGCCTCGCCAAACTCCCTATTTTGGATTTTTTCGGGACTTTTTTTTTCTATAAATAGTCGGGTCTTTTTCAATACAGGGGGCTCGAAAATTCAGAGACAAAAAAATTGTTCTCTTTAGATAAAAAAATACAAAAAATATTCTTTTCTTCTAACTTCTTTTTTCTTGGATCCAAAACACTTTTGGATCCCAAATTTCTTCATCTTTTACTCAAATTTCTTCATCTTTTTATAAAAGTTCTTCATCTTTTCTTCGTAAATCGTCATATATTCTCTGGTTTAAAACCAATTTACAACCCGAGTCTGATTATCTTTTGGATAAATAAACACTTTATTTTCCAACCAACCAATTCTTTTTTCCAATTAAGTTACACTAAAATCCCATGAATTAAGCGAAGATTTTTGGACTTTTACATCAACCTTTTCAATTAAACCAAAACGAACGAGGAACACTCCCGGGGATCGAACAGACTCTCCGAACTGGATTCACGCCGAAAGGGTAAAGCTTCTGAGTTCCTAGAGCTGCTTATTTCATGCTCATATTTTTTTTAATTTCTTTGTGAACCTAGGAATTATTTTATTTTATTGTAATTATCTTCTTCTTTTATGAGAATACCCCAACGAAGGGAATTAAAATTATTCCCGGATAACAGACCTCACCTTTTGCCATGCGATCATTTTCATTAATTAAAATTGACCAACCAATGTGTTAATGAAACGAACGATTTTATTTAAATTAATAACTTTAAAATCGTCGATATTTTTAATTAGGCCACAGGGACCTCGCTAAAATCAAATCGAGCATACGTGATATATCTTTTGTGCTAACCTTTGTGGATGCAGGTTAGATGTATGTTTAGGCTTTTATTTTTCCCTTCGGGTATTGCACATATTTTACGGAAAATTTAATTAGACAATGTGTGATAGCAATTGCCTCATCATACAATGATAAAAGATCAATGGAAAGATCTCCAAGCATGAAACATCCACTGACTCAATCAAGGGGATGAAGCATGCAAAGATCAAAGCCTCATCATACAATGATGAAAGATCAATGGAAAGATCTCCAAGCATGAAACGTCCAAGAGAACGACTCACGCAAAGATCAAAAGGATCGGAGCTAGAATAAGGCAAAAAATGTTGACCAAGCAAGTTGAGACCAAACAACCGATGCAACATCACGAGGAAGGGACAAATCATTGAACACGTCAACAACTCCATCACAACCATTCACAAGACCAAAAAACCAGCACAACATCATAGGGAAGGAGATAAATCATTGAACACTTCAACAACTTCATCACAACCAGTCGCACGACCAAACAACTGGTGCAACATCACAAAGAAGGAGGTATATCGTTGAACACGTCAACAACTCCACCACCACCATTCATGGGATTGAATAACCAGCGCAATGTCACAAAGAAGGTGATAGATTACCGAACACGTCAACAACTCCATCACACGGATCACCATAATTCATGGAATAATCAAACAAAGGATCATACAATGGTCAATACTAAAGATAAAAAAAGGAGCCAGATTGTGAACATGTCAACAACTTCTTCGCATGACATGCTACTACTTGCAATCATTGCACCATCAGAGGAAATGCTAATGACCAAAACTCATCATCACATACACCTCAAGCCAGTAAAGCGGCGTGAGCACCAACCAATCGACTATAGACGCTGAACAAGACAACAAATGAAGTCGTGGACATGGACGGTGACTGATCTGCCAAATCAACCAAATCTTACACAATTGCTATCACACATAGGAGAAAGAAATAAATCTCTAAAAAGCAGTACAAACAAAAAATAAATTTATAATTAGCCTGTCAATTAACACTCGGTTAGTTGAGCAAAAATTAGGGCTTCTTTTCAAAACACAAAAAGAATAGTCTGTTGAGGTGAAAACCCAGAAAGGGCAGCTCAGGAAATATTTAGGACATCGAGAGAACCACATTAATTAGAAAACCTGAAATGGCTAATTAATGGTACGAGTCAAATCATTTGAAACATTTATACCCCTGTTAAGTTCATCGATGAATTGTCATTTTTGCTGAATCTTTATGCATATGTTTATCTTGATTGCTTGCATGCTAATGGTAGAATGTCGCGAGTAAACATAAAAAAAAGAGAAGAAAAAAAGAATGAAAATGAAAATAAATAAAAATAAGTCTACTGGATTGAAAACCTGAAAGGGCGGTCCAGGCAAAAATTAAGATGACGTTTGATAGATTAAAAACCCGCAAGGGTGATATATGCAGAAATTAGAACCGACACCAAATTCATCATCTCCTTGGAACGGTACGAGGTATCATAGACCTTCAACACTTCAGGCAAATGGCTGCCAAGCGAGCATCATCGACACAACGTAGGATCAACGATTCATTCGGACCTTCCTCAAATCAGATCCAATCTATGAGCTAGAATCTGATTCAACGAACCCATGGTCGTCCCTTTGAGGGAGTCATCTATGGAATCCCTAACAAGGCAAGTCATATGGGCAACCATGCACCAGCACGAGAGAAGGCTCTTCATTGAATGAAGCCCACGATGCCTACAATCGATGAGCATACATCATATGATAAAAATTGTTCATGCATACATTACATTCCCATCACGTCATTTACAGGTAAAGACGATGCAGAACTGGGGTAACAATGTCTCAATAAACAAGACCCTCCACCTCCACATGAGGAAACTACAAACAAGATGATGGCCCACTCAAACCAAAATTCAACATTGCAACAAAAGCCTCCCACAACGGAACTGTTCTCAGGACATCCTCGAATTTCATCTAAACTTATTTATTCCTCATGTTTTAATTTTTGATTGAAGGGGTAAAATTTTTTGCTTCGCATAAACTCAATCAAATAATTAAAACATTCATCATAAAATGTATTAACATTATCTTCTCCATGATTTGTTATAGGAAATAGGTCAACATCCTATTAAAGAAATTCAAAACATAACCGAAGAAGGAAACGGTTATCTCGATGGCTGAAGAAAGAAACAGTCTCATGAAATAATTACCGACTACAACAGGGATGGCGTAGAAAGAAACGGTCGACCCGCCCACAAGGGGCATCAAGTACCTAAGGGATTCCGAAGAAAGAAATGGATAACGGAGCTAGAAAGGAAGGCCTACATTATCACCCATCAGGAATAAGAAGTCACCAGCCACATTGGTCAGGTATTCTCTCAATTCCTTCCCTCTTTTCGTGTGATAATACTGGTTACGCAACAAGCAATTATCACACGAGGGGAAGCTATGAGAATGGGATTTTGTACCAGCTTGCGCGTTCAATGATGACGGCTTTTCGGGAAATTTATCCTCGAATCACTCGATTTTCGACCATCCGATGATCTTCATATGGAAGTCTTCCTCGTCTCTGAATTTAAAAAGGACTTTAAATAACAAAATTAACTAAAAAATAATAAAAAATACATTCAAAAAAATAATAATAATAAAAACCCAAGGGAAATGAAATCCCAGGTCTGAGGCATCCTCGCCGGAGTGGTGAGGTAGCCTCGCGAAAGATCGCGAGGTAGCCTAGCCAAAGTGGCGAGGAAGCCTCGCCAAAGATCACGAGGTAGCCTCACCAGAGTCGCAAGGCAGCCTTGCTAGAGTCCGCGAGGCAGCCTCGCCAGAGATCCCGAGGCAGCCTCGCTAGAGTTCGCGAGGCAACCTTGCCAGAGTCGCAAGGCAGCCCCGCTAGAGATCGCGAGGCAACCTCGTCAAAGTCAGCGAAGCAGCCTCACCACAGATCGTGAGGCAGCCTCGCTAAAGATGTGAGGCAGCCTCGCCAGAGATCGCGAGGCAGCCTCGCCAGAGTTCTCGAGGCAGCCTCGCCATAGTTCGCGAGGCAGCCTCGCCAGAGTTCGCGAGGCAGCATAGCAAGAGTCGCGAGGTAGCCTCGCCAGAGATCGCGAGGCAGGCCAAAGTCATGAGGTAGCCTCGCCAGAGATCGCGAGGCAGCCTCGCCAGAGATCGCGAGGCAGCCTCGCTAGAGTCGCGAGGTAGCCTTGCCAAACTCCCTATTTTGGATTTTTTTGGGACTTTTTTTTTCTATAAATAGTCGGGTCTTTTTCAATACAGGGGGCTCGAAAATTCAGAAAAAAAATTGTTCTCTTCAGATAAAAAAATACAAAAAATATTCTTTTCTTCTAACTTCTTTTTTCTTGGATCCAAAACACTTTTGGATCCCAAATTTCTTCATCTTTTACTCAAATTTCTTCATCTTTTTATAAAATT
>CATIWQ010015553.1:0-18246 GCA_949673415.1 Euphorbia schlechtendalii
CACCGATCTTTGACAGCTTCGATCCTAAGCCAAATCTTTAAGTTCCACGCATCTTTTTGCACCTTTTTCACTCTTTTTTCATAGAATTCCACTTTAGATCATTTTACTCCCAAGATTTACCTAGTATCTGCATTTGCATAACAAATAACTACATACCACGTGAAATCTTTTATATGAAGTATAAAAATGAATTAAACTATAGTGTTTAGTGTATAAAATTAATATGATAGTAAGTGTAATTATACACTTATCAGTTGACTTGTGCTTGAGTGTCTCCTTTCCCTTGAGTGGTACTTTAGGGAAAGGATTAGGGACTGGCGGACTTTTCTGATAGGCTAGTGACCTTTTCCTCCTCACCCTCCCACTAAGGTGTTTTGTCCCTACTACTAGATCACCTCTGAGATAGATCAGGCCACCTTTCTAGATGGGATCGGTGCTATGATTCCTTCACTTACTGTGGACTACCGAGTGCATATGGAGCTAATTCTACCCCCTTACCCTTGCAAGTGGGATGATGATACTGAGGACTGGCATCGTTGGAAGGCTATATAGATAGCGGTAGGGGACCCATTGTATAAAGAGGATGTGGAGGCTGACCTTAGGGGAGGTGACAAAGGTGATGGTCTAAGAGATAGTCTAGATAGCGGTGCTGACGGCGGCATGGGCTACGGCGGTGGTAGTCCGAGCTCTTCCCGGGTATGACTCGTATCTAGATTTGATTCCTCTAAATCTTAGTTATCTTTTTGCATGTCCTTTATTATTTTTGAAACAGGCTGGTGCGGGCAAGCGGGCCTGAGCTTAGCATTCTGGCTCATGGGATAAATCATACCGTGAGTTATCATCCATAAAGGTTATGAAGTAGACGAAACCTTCATTTGTTTTGATACTCATTGAACCACATACATCAAAATATATTATTTCAAAAGTACTCTTAGCATGATGACCCTTTCCTTTCAAAGGTTTCTTTGTCATCTTTTCCTTTAAACAGTGTTCACATGCCCTATAAGATTCCCATTCCATTGGGCCCAAGTCATCACATTTGTATAACTTAGTTAAGCGGGTCCCATTTATATGGCCTAGACGATAATGACATAAGTATGAAGATGTCTCATTATCTAACTTTGATTTCTTAGAAATATTCATATTAAGAATTTCAGTTTTAGTATCTAGAACATAAATTCCATTCAAACACATTCCACAAGAATAAAGAATATTATCACACTGAATTTAATAATTATTATTAGAAAATAAAATCCCATAGCCTTATATTGCTAAACACACAACAGAAATAATATTCTTACTAATGGTAGGAATGTAATAGCAATTGTTCAAAAATAAAATAAGGCCACTAGGCAAACAAAGGCTATAAGTGCCTACAACTGTTGCAGCAGCCCATGCTCCATTTCAAACTCTTAGATCCATTTCCCTCTTTGCAAGCCTTCTACTATTTTGCAACCCCTACACGGAAGTACAGATATGAGTAACACAACCAGTATCCAATACCCATGTAGATATTGGTTAATTAAGGTAGTTATTGGCCATGCAATAACAATGGAAAAGTTCCATAAATGTTATAGGTTTATAAAACTTATTAAAAGAAACAAAGAATATAAGTTTAGAGCATTACTAGTAACTAGAATAAGAAATAAGAAACTATAGTATGAGATATAAAGTAGCAATAGCACAACCAATCCTAGTAAATAATACGAACAGTCAAGCTAACATATAGTTAACGCAACCTTTTGAATTGGATGAACGAACTTATTACGGGGTTGATTCTCAATTGTCTAGCCATAACAACTGATCACAATCAAAATAAGATTTCAAGAACAAGATCACAATCACTTAAACTTAGAGAAGAAACTGAAATTCTACAAAGGAAATTTAAAAATTTATTAATCATAAAAAACTATCTAAAACACATAAAAATATATCTATGTATAATATGACAAACCTATGGCATGAAATTAGATGTAGAATTTGCCCAAAAATAAAATACTAAAGTCCTAATAGCATTAGGATAGAATTCCTTAGAGCATAATAAAAGAACCCTACTCTAATTTGAAATATAAAATAAACTAGGAAACTGAATATACTAACTATGAAATAATAAAAGAAATCAAATTAAATTAAAATAAGACATTATGCAAAAACCACTTCATTTTCTTCCATCATGTTATTGATCCAATAAGAATTAGCAAAAATCCCAATGGGTTAACATGTGAATTACACATGTGTGTCCAAAGCTCACTTAAGCTAACTTTAACTAGACCAAGCCTATAATTTCTCTTCCATACTTGGATTAGAATTGAGAATTCTTCATATTTGCTAAAGATCACTTTATTAGAAGTTGTTGAATATTGGCTTGAACAATGAATCACGAACTTCTCTTTGACTAACTCATTTATAGCTTCTCTAACACTCTTTGATTTAGAATTTACAAAAGAAATAAGAAATGGATCTCTCTACTCAAGCTTCAAGATTTTGTCATTTTTATGCTCAATAATTGGTGTTCCTTTATTCGCGTCATGTACGCACCTAATTATACATTATCTTGGCTTATTAACTTGCTCAAAGTATTTGAAATTCTATTTAGAAATAGATTGAGAGATCAATTAGTTATAGAGGAAGTTGAAACACCTAAAGGTTTAAAAGTTAAGAGAAAACTCATGAAGTGTGTGGAATGGAAGAGGAATGTTGGGGATGATGTTTCTTATCACAGAATTTCGATCTCCCACGTGAAGTTCGATGATGAAGCTATAATTTTATTTTCCTTGTTTGTCTTTCATTTTTGCAAGTTTTTAAATTTATCTGGAAGAAGCTCACCACATTGACTTTAAACTATTCAAAGCCTTAAACTTACAAAAAAACCTTAAAAAGTCATTATAAATATGTCAAAACCACAATGAGCTAAAACAGGCTCGTTATAGCCCAGGCCATGTCAATAATGATGTCAATTCCAATAATGGCATCTGACATCAGTACCGATGTCATGTTACATTGGTAAGGATGTAACGGGAAATCGTTACTAACCCCCCTCTTGGTCAAAACCCATATCTCTCCCCATTTCCTACAAGATGTGTTTAGACCACCATTCAGTTCGGACATCCGATGGATATTGTCTGAAACTGATTTAAAAGCCCTAAACTAGGGATTTTTGTGATCATTTGGATTGAAGAGAGCTCTCAATAAGAAGGGAGAGAGATGAGATCATTCTAGTTCAATGATAAATTTTGACTTTGAGAGCATTTTAGAGGGAGAAAGTTCTGATTTGAATACTTTAAATCTTGAGGAAGCATTTTTCTTGAGTTTTGTGTGTTCTTGAATGAGATCATTAGTGTTTAGAGACTAGGCATTGAAGATTTCAGGTTTCAAGGTTTGAGTTCATGCACATGGTATGCACTTGGGTTTCATTGAAGAACACACTGATTCCTTTAGGCAATCTTGAGGTTTAGTGATATCTTCTTTAAGTATACTTGAGGCTTAGAAAGACTTGGGGTAATTTCACTAAGTTATAACATCCTAGAGCTTGGTGCTTGGGGTTGAAGTTAGCATTTAACTTCATCTTTCATCTCTACAAATAACTAACAATCAATGAAAAAAACAAGGAGAGCTTCTCGGAGGAATTCATGGACCTAAAGAATTGGACTCACGGCTAGAGCATTGGCTATGAGATTTTACAAGTTTTTGTTATCTTTTATTTTTGTTCTTCATTGTTGTTCCTTTTTTCCATAAGTGATGTTAATAATGGCATGTTGACATTGGTAACGATATCATGACATCGGTACTGGCATGAGATGTCATTACCGACTTCATTTGCAGAGAGAAATTCCACTAATGTTTCTACTTCATTTTTATGTCTGATTGGTTGAGTGTTGACCATTCAAACTTCAAATCTGAGTATTATAGTGACATACAATTTAGTTTAAACATCAATAGAGACTCGAAATCATTATGATTTTGATTATTAATGATTGACGTTAGTAGACTCTTCACCGAGATACATATATTTATTGACTTTATTGATTTCTTAACCAAAGTGATTTTGATGGCAACTATTTTAGATTTTGAGACTTAGATTTATGATTATGTATGTGGATGATATTATGAAGTAAGTATGTTAGGATACCCCACGAAAGGAACACAAGTTCCCAAATAACCGACCCAACAATATTCATATGTGGCATTTTCACTATAAAATGAGCAACATAGTTGTTTATAAAAATGAACCATTTTATAAAACAAGAACTTAGAACTTTTCATTGTTTTTAACTCAACCACACGGTTCTCGTAAATATCAAAACTGATCATAATTGGTTCACTTGTGTGTATTTGTGTTGTAAAATATCAATTTTTCTAACTTTTCTAGTTGTAGGTTGATTAGGTTAGATGTATGTTAGGATTTATGTTTCTTCAGGTATCACATTTAAATAAAATCAATGTCACTTTTGTTAGGTATCGATGTATTCTAAGTGATTGTATTCCTTTTATATCAATGTATTTAGGTCATTTTTATCCCTTGTCCCAATATGTAATTAATACCTCGTAGATTAGGCAAATTTACTTTCTTATGCGTTTACTTTCCCACACTTTATTAATTCTCACTTTCGGCATGCGTGCTAATATAACATTCAAGCTGAAAATATCTAGATTGAATTGGAATATTATAAAGGTCGTCACCATATGGTATAATTTAACTCAAATAACATTGAAATTGTTAACTCATCCGGATTGGAATCTCTACACTATGTTATCGTTTAAGCTTAATGGATCTAGGTTATACTAAATTTTGCTAGAAGAGTTGATCCAGGTTGTGACACTAAATACCATAGGCTAGAGATTTAGGTCCGGAGTCTTTAAAATTTACTTCACACACTCTCACATCCATAACCCTTTTTTAAAACCCCCACATCTTATCTTAATGGGTTGATGGAAACTCAAGGAAATCACGTAGGTCTAGAATGTCATCCACTCTAAGTTGAAACATTCTATAGATGCTATTTAGTTTATAAAACTTGTTAAAAGAAACCTAGAATATAAGTTAAGAGCATTTCCAGTTAATGCGTGCCTTTCCCTTTGTGAGGCGATCCCTTAAAGTAATACGGCAGAACTCTAGTAGCTCTAGCTCACATCTAGGATACCCTCTATGATTGATTCACATAGATCTTCATTCGAGCAAAACCTCCATTGAGTAAGAACTCATTGGTAGACAGCAGCTGCTAGACCGCATGAAGACCAACATGAAAATATTAACTAACAAGGCTCACTTCAAAAGAAAGAACCTTCTAAAGAATTTTTCCAATGTTGGAGAAACTCATGGAGGATCTCACATAAGCTCATGAAGAAAAAATGTCAAACTCAAAGAGAAAGGCTGAGCTGAAGTGAATTGGAAAGGAAGGAGAAGGGAGGTAGCAATTTATATGGAGAAGGGGAGCTGAAAGCTCCTCTTTTTTCTATGTGGGATAACCGCAAGCCTAGCTTATGAGCTACGCTAGCGGGCCTGCTACTCGCTAATGCATGCTGGCCTAGCCCATGTGATAGCGACCTGCCATCTTTTTAGCTCGTGGGGCAGCCGTGTAGGCCTCACCTCGAGCAACCTATGTTCGTTGGGGCTCACTCGCAACCAGAAAAATTCAGTTGCTCCTCTCAGTGCAATTTTCCCAATTTTCTTCCTTTTAATTATTAATCTTATCAAATAATTAATAATTCATACAAAGAATTTGACAACCTTAATATTTTTAGCATAGTCCCAGTCTAAAGGTTCTTTACTTAGTCTTGTAATGACACAAAGTGTGTGACCTCATAGGATCCCGAAGTATAGAACTGCTAGAGGTTAACCTAAACTTAGCTTCCCATCCAAGAACCTTTTGGCTTAGTGTTCCATATCGATATGGAGCCAGATAACTCTAGATGATCAAATGGGCTCTCTAGTAAAGGCGTATGATCCCCCACTACTTTGAACATCACTGGACTATGACTTGATCTGGTTTTACAATAGTAACCAACACAATACACTCCTTCTATCAGGTTAAGTTCCATCCAGTTTATTGAGCTTGGATTAAGTGTTAGCTCATGTAATAGCCATTGCTATCTTAGAATTAGACTTGTTCACGAAGAACACCACTCGCCATAATGTATCAAGATTGGCTAGAAACCCATTATATCAATCTTATACTATTATTAGAGGTTTATGAGTTTGTCTCTTCAATAAGAGGCCTTAAGGTACATCTCCCATTATATCACTATATCTGGAGTGATAGATCCCATCTTGACTACTCTGCTTACTAACATGTGATCATTACTGTACCCATAAACACCTGTATCATCCTGATCGCGAGGGTATGAATAAGTATGACTGAAAGTATAGAAACTCCTACATAAGGTAACCAGTATCTCAGGGTTGAGGATGCTTGTACTGCTACTGCAATAAGACATGACACCAACACATGGATATAGCTATTTTTGAGTGTTTATCTTATAGCGGTCTCTAATATATTACCCGAATACATTCATGTGTTAACTCAAGGTACCTCATTCAGCTTGTGAGATCGGCTGCTTAGATCTAATCCAAGGAGTAACCCTACACATGCTAGTCTCCGCTTCATTGATGTCCAATCTCAATGAAACTATGAATAGGGATATTTAGACTATTCATAGTAACACGTATGTGCAGTTCTCACACCACATAGCTCCCACTATGTCCTTGAACTTTTACGCTTTGACATAGTCATGGACATAGTCATGAACTTTGTCTTTGCAATGGGCATATATATAATACGAAATATATATGATACCAGCGAGATACATAAATTAAAAAAATTACTGATAAATAACAAAGATGCCTTTATTATTATCATTATTAATAATTTGAAAGTGTTTGTACACTATAACTAATTAAGATATATCACCCTAATTGCCTCTAGGGCATACATCATGTTTAACAATCTCCCACTTACACTAAGGCCAATTTCCCATGTGCTTTATACCATACTCGTCAACATGCTGGTTATGTTCAACCTGCGTTAATGGCTTTGTTAGCTCATTCGCTAGATTCTGATCCATTGGGATGTATTGTAAGCTTATATCTTTTCTAGCTACTATCTCCAGAATTAGATTATATTTTTTGAGTACATGTTAGTTTCTTTGACGAGAACGTGGTTCCTTTGCCTGAGCAGTGGCCCCATTGTTATTGCAACAGACCTCTATTAGATTTACAATGATGGACACAACACTGAGATCACCAATAAATCCCTTAAGATAGATAGCTTGCTTAGCTTCTTCTGAAGTAGCTATATACTCAGATTCTATGGTTGAATCGGCTTTCGTATCCTATATGAAACTTTACTAAACAAATGCCCCTCCATTTAAGATAAACACATATCCTGACCGGGACTTGTAATCATCCTTCTCAAACTAAAAACTCACATAAGTGTATCCCTTCACAGAGAGATTACCTTCTCCATATACCAAAAACATATCCTTAGTTTTACGTAAGTATTTAAGGATAGTTTTAACGACCATCTAGTGCTTCTCACTTGGGTTAGATTGAAATCTACTCGTGATGCTCATGGCATGTGAGGCGAGTACATACCATAGCAAATATGATGGATCATATCGCTAAGGTATAGGTATTCCATTCATGCACAGTCTCTCCTCTTGTGTTCTTAAACACTCAGATTTAGAAAGGTTAATCCCCGTGAGACATTGGGGGATAACCCATTCTTGACTACTCAAGGTTAAATCTAGCTAAAACCTTGTCTATGTATGTACTTTGAGAAAGACCTAGCAGCCTTATGGATCTATCTTGGTAGATCTTTACACCAAGTATAAAAGCTGCTTCTCCAAGGTCTTTCATTGAGAACTTCCTTGATAACCATGACTTCACTATTTAAAGCAAAGGAACATCGTTTCTTATTAGCAATATGTCATTGACATATAATACAAGGAAAATGATCGCACCCCTACTAGCTTTCTTATATACATAGGGCTCATTAGCGTTTGATAAAAAAACCAATTGCTCGGATTGTCTCGTCAAACCTAATATTCCAACTCCTTAATGCTTGCTTAAGTCCGTAAATGGACTTCTACAACTTGCGTACTTTTGTGCCATCCTTGGATGTAAAACCTTCGGGTTGTGCCATACGCACATCCCTATCCAAATTCCCTTTAAGGAATTCTATTTTCATATCCATTTACCGAATCTCATAATTGTAATGAGTGATGATGGCAAGGTGTATCCTGATAGACTTTAGCATGGCCACCTATGAAAAGGTTTTATCATACTCAATGCCTTCTTTTTTACCGTAACCATTTACAATTAACCTTGCTTTATAGGTAATTACATTACTGTACATGTCAGATTTCTTCTTGAAATCCCACTTGGAGCATCTATCAAGTTCCAAACTTGATTTTTGTACATGGAGTCCATCTATGACCTCATGGCTGTAAATCATTTATCAAACTCTGAGCCTTCCATTGCCTTCTTGTAAGTCTTGGGTTCATCATCTTCCATAAGGAAGAGATTTTTATCATCAGTGATGAGAAACCCGTATCGCTCGGGAGTGACTGGAGCCCGACCTGACCTACACAATATAGGTGTTATAATAGGTTATTCCATGCTTACTCTTTCTTATGTAACAAGTTGTTTGTTGGATCTTCTTGAGTGCCTAACTCAAGACTGCTCCCACTAGCTTTTGCAAGTATATGCTCTTTCTCGAGGAATGGAGCATTTCTAGAAATAAGTACCTTTTATTCCTTGGGATCATAAAAGGTATAACCCATAATCTCCTTAGGGTAACCTATAAACAGAGACCTGTAAGACTTAGCACTTAGCTTATCTGAATTTTCCTCTTTCAATAAGCAGGACATCCACAAATTCTTAAGTGAGAAAGAGCTGGTTTCTTACCATAAAACAATTCGTATGGTGTTTGATCAACTTATTTAGAGGGAACTCTATTTAAAATATAAACTATGCTCTTAAGTGCATAACCCCAAAAGGATCTGGTGAGTTCTACTTGGCTCATCATAGACCGAACCATATCGAGTAGGGTTTGATTTCTCCTTTCTGACACTCCATTATGTTTGGGTGTATAAGGAGGTGTCTATTGGGATAAAATACCATTATCCCTTAGATAATCCTGAAACTTTTAGCTTAAGTATTCACCGCCTCTATCAGATCGAAGGGTCTTGATACTTTTCCCAAGCTATTTATCTACTTCTATTATGAACTCTTTGAATTTCTTAAAACTTTCAAACTTGTGCCTCATTAGGTATAGATAACCATATCACGAGTAATTATCGATAAAAGTTATGAAGTAAACCAAAACCACGTGTTTCTTAATACTCATTGGACCATATACTCGAAAATGTATTATTTCCAAGGTACTAGTGGTACCTGACCCTTTCCTTTGAAAGGTTTCTTAGTCATCTTTCCCTTTAAACAAGATTCACACAATCCATAGGATTCCCATTCTATTGGACCCAAGTCACCACATTTTTGTAACTCAATTAAGCGAGTCTCATTTATATGGCCTAGATAACAATGCCATAAGTATGAGGATTTCTCATTATCTAATCTCGATTTCTAATAATGTTCAATTTCATTTTTAGTATATAGAACCTAAATGCTATCAATAAATATTCCACAAGCATAAAGAACATTATCGCGTCAAATTTGACAATTATCATTAGAAAATAAAATCTCAAATCCCTCAATTGCTAAATGCGTAATAGAAATAATATTCTTAGTAACAACAAGAATATAATAGCAATTATTCAAAACTAAAACTAGGCCACTAGACAAATGAAAGCTATATGTCCCTACAGCTGTTGCAGCAACTCATGCTCCATTTCCAACTCTTAGGTCCATTTCCCTCTTTGCAAGCCTCCTACTATTCCACAACCCCTTCACAGAAGTACAGATATGAGTACCACAATCAGTATCCAATACCCATGTAGACTAGTAAGGAACTGTAGAGAAACTCTCTATCATGAACATACTTGAAGTAGATTCCCCCCTTGGCTTCTTTTTCACTAGTTCAGAACTCTCAACCTTGCAATTCTCTTCTAGTGGTCAGCCTTGCCATATCAGAAGCAGATATTTGCAATTCCTTTCTTACTTTTCTTCTTCTTACCGATTTTCCTCTTGGCACGCAAATCCTTTCCAAAACAAGACCCACCCTTGGAAGGCTTGGTTTTTTCAACCAGAAGTAAAGCCTTTGGATCCTTTCAAATCTTAGGCTCTACCATTTTCAACATGTTGACCAACTCGGCAATGTGGCATCGATCTTGTTCATATGATAATTAGTCACAAAATGTGAATAAATATTAATTAATGAGGCAAGAATCAAATCAACACATAATCCATGATCTATCACAAAGCCCAATTGAGTCAGCTTCTCTATATAACCCAATGTTTAAGAGCATGATGTGGTGCTTAAAAGCCAGCCTGCATCTTTGTTTTAAATAAGATTTTTGATGTATCAAATCTCTCGAACTTGGCCTACTCTTAGAAGAGCTCACGAAGATGGAGAATCATGATATCCAAGTCCATGCTCTCATGCTGTTTCTAAAGCTCAGAATTCATGGTTGCCAGCATTATGCATGCTTCCTTTTCATGATCCTTTCTATGCTTTTCCCATGTCTTATCTTCATTGGCATCAATTTCAGCATCAGGTTCATCAGGGAGGGGCTCATCCAAAACATAAGCTATCCTTTCGAATCTGAGGACTATCCTCACAACCCTGAACCAATCAGTAAAGTTTCAACCATCTAGTTTGTTATCAACAATTAAGCGAAGGTTTATGTTTGGATTCATTGTTCAACCTAGATATAAGATAGAAATTGTTTAGACATTAGTATATATACCTGCATTTAATATAAGGTCTTTAATTAAATACATATTTCCTACTATTTTCTCGACACTCAAATAGTCCCTTCTATTTAAATTCGAGAAATTTAGTCAACTAATTTTCCTTAGTAGGTACCATCCATAGCTACTAATCATGACCCCCACTATAGTAGGTGAAGTCATAGCAAGACACCCATGGTTGGAACTCATCCATTTGCATCTCATGCAATTGCTAATCAATTTGAGTTCTCTTTCTCGAGACGTGCGTACCCAATTGTACGACTCCTCAAATGTGTCTCCAATCTAGCATTAGCTCCAATGATATGAACAACTAAGCCATTTTATTTAAAGCAGTAACCCCATTTAGTCTCATGAACAAACACATGTTGAGGGAAAGCATGTTGTACATGTCCTTACATCTATTCATAAGGTTTGTATCATGACTAATGATGGGATGACTATCTACCGCCTTAATATTGTTGTAGGGATTTTATTGGTGACATTAGTCTCGCCCTAGTCTAGGTCTTATATGATGGATATGATTATGATAATAATAATTTCAGGTTATTTGGAATTATTAACTCTAAGGGAACATGCTTAAGACTGATACATCATAATCATTCCATTATGCCAAGACTCCACATAGCATGCAAATTAAACAAGGTCCATGTTTAAGTTCTTGCACCTATGTCTATGAGTTAGTTTTAATTTAACAACTTAAACCATGTTTGAAAAACCATATGCGAAATCCAATTCCCATGCTAGAAATCAACTAAGTCATAAAAGTCCCTTGGGTACACTTAAACCTAACACCGATGAAGATTTCTAGGTAAGAGAGGCCCCCTTAAAGTAAATGAGCAGCCAAGTCCAATCCTTACCAAAATAACCAGGAGAACTTTAATTCATTATATCATGGATAACCTATGATTTAAAGATTTCATTCTTTAATTGAGTGAAGTACGGGATGACCATCAATTTAAAGCATTTACATGTGTGGTAAAACATTGCTAATTTATATGATAATCACCTAGACTAAGTTTGAGCAAAACCTTAATCAAGTTATCACATCATTTTCTATAACAAGAATTGAAACCTAAGTCATGCATAGCATACTTTAATCAATTCATAGAAAATATCAATTTCAACATATTATAATCAATCATGCATAATATGAGGCAGACTATGATACCATTACCGGTTAATCAAGATAGTAATTGAATATGCAAACAGGCATGATGAAATTTGCAAACTTAAATTTAACCTAAAAGATCTCCTAAGCATGCCATGATTGATATAATCTAAGTTGAAACATTCCATAGATTCTATTTGGTTTATAAAACTTATTAAAAGATACCTAGCATCTAAGTTAAGAGCATTACCAATTGATGCATGCTTTCCCTTGGTGCGGCGTTCCCATGAACTAATTCAACAAAACTCCATTAGCACTAGCTTCCAATCTGGGACAGCCTCTATGATTGATCCACATGGATCTTCACCAACCAAAACATCCGTTGAGGAAGAACCTGTTGGTAGACATGAACTGTTAGACCGCTAGAAGGCCAACCCAAAATTATGAACTAAGAAGGCTCACTTCAAAAGAAAGAACCTTTTAAAGAATTCTTACAACATTGGAGAAACTCGTGGAGGATCTAGTAAAAGGTTACAAAGAAAAGATGTCAAACTCAAAGAGAAAGGCTGAGCTGAAGTGAATTGAAAAGGAGAAGGGGGGTAGCTATTTATAGGGAGAAGAGGAGCTGAAAGCTCCCCTATTTTTCAATGTGGGATAAGGAAACCCTATCCCACAACCTAGTCAACCATGTGGATCCCTAGGATTCACGAGAAGACTCGCATGTCCGCGTAAGGAAATCCCTATTAGGCTCTCCTTGTCCAAGCTGGGCCTTGGCTCTCCCTCAAGCCTAGCTTGTGGGATGCGCTAGTGTGCCTGCACAGTAAGCCCACGCATATGCTACCATAGGCAGTGCTTGCGAGCCTGCTACCAGCTAGCGTGTGCAGGTCTAGCCCATGCGCTAGCAGCCCATGAGCTTTTTAGCTAGCGGGGAAGCCGTACAGGCTCCATTGGAAACAACCCGTGTTCATTGGGGCCCACTCGCAATGGGAAAAATTCCCTTGCTCTACTTAGTGCGATTTTCTCAATTTTCTCCTTTAATCCTTTCAATTATAAATTTTCTCAAACCAATTAATAATTCATCCAACGAATTCGACAACCTTAATATTCTCAGTATAAACCCACTCTATAGGTTCTTTACTTCATTTGGTAAAGACCCAAAGTGTGTGACCTCATAGGATCCCAAAGTATAGAGCTGCTAGAGGTTAACATCAATTTAGCTTCCCATCCAAGAACCTTTAGGCTTAGTTTTCTAGATCAATATGGAACCCGATAACTCTAGATGATCAAATGAGCTTTTCTAGCAAAGGTGTATGATCCCCTGATACTTGGAACATCATACGCCTATGACTTCATCTAATTTTGCAATAGTAACCAATATAATACACTCCTTCCAGCAGATTAAGTACCATCTAGTTTATTGAGTTCAGATTAAGTGTTAGCTCATGTAATAGTCGTAGCTATCCTAGAATTAGACTTGTTCACAAAGAACACCACTCACCATAATGTATTAAGATTGACTAGAAACCCATTTTATCAATCTTATACTCTGATAAGAGGTTTATGAATTTATCTCTTCAACAATAGGCCCTAAGTTACATCTCCCATTATATCACTATATTAGGAGCAATGGATCCCATCTTGACTACTCGGCTTACCAATATGCGATCATTACTATACCCTTAAACACCCATATCATCTTGATCGTCAAGGTATGAATAAGTATGAACTAAAGTATAGCAACTCCTACATAAGGTAACCAGTATCTCAGGTTTGAGGATGCTTGTACTGCTACTACAATAAGACATGACAACAACACATGGATATAGTTATTTCCAAGTGTCTATCTTATAACGGTCTCCAACATATTAACCGAATACATTTATGTGTTAACTCAAGGAACCACTTTTAGCTCGTGAGATCAGCTACTTGGATCTAATCCAAGGAGTAAGCCTACACATGCTTGTCTGTTCACCTTACATTAAATGCATGTACATATACTAAAGTCAGAAGAATTTCTATCTTATAGCTAGGTTGAATATGAACACTAACATCGATAAGCATCTATTTGGTAAAAAAGTTTTTAAAAGAGATCATTTTCATGAGTGGTTCAAAGTTCCTAAAAAGCCTTTATTTGGATTATGTGTTCAATAATTCGTATCCCAAACTCGCCAAAGAATATCTATCATATAGATGAATATGTGAAGCATAAAAGGGACTGTGAATTTGAAAAGAATTTTATGGTCAATGAGATGCTTCCAAAGTACAAGGAATTGTACAACCGATCTCACAGGCTAAAGGTAGTACCTTGAGTTAATACATGAATGTATCCGGGTAATAGATTAGAGACAACTATAAGACTGGTAATCGGAAATAACTATATCCATGTGTTGGTGTCATGTCTTATTACAGTAGCAGCATGAGTATCCTTACACATGAGATATTGATTACCTTGTGCAAAAGTTGCTATACTTTAGGTCATACTTATTAATACCCTGATGATTAGGATGATATAGGTGATTATGTGTATAGTGATAATCGTTCGTTGGTAAGTCGAGTAGTCAAGATGGGATCCATTGCTCGTGATATGATTATATATTGGGAGTTGTACCTTAAGGCCTCTTGTTGAAGTGATACACTCATAAACCTCTTATCTAAGTATGGGATTGATAGAACAAGTTTCTAGTCAATATTGATACATAAAGGTGAGTGGTGTTCTTCGTAAACAAGTTTAATTCCATGATAGCTACGACTGTTACATGAGCTAACACTTAATCCGAGCTCTATAAACAAGATGGTACTAACCTGATGGAAGGAGTGTATTATACTGGTTACTATTGTAGAACTAGATCAAGTTACAGGCACATGACATTCCGAGTATCGATGGATCATAGGCCTTTTCTAGAAAGCCCATTTGATAGTCTAGAGTTATCAAGTTCCATATTGGTCTGGAATATTGAGCCTAAAGGTTCATAGATGGAAAACCAAGTTAGGTTAACCTCTAGCGACTATATACTTTGTGATCCTATGAGGTCACACACATTGGACTAAATAACTAATGTATAGATGGAATCTATACCGAGAATAAAAGGGAGAGTCAAACTCATTTTTGATGGACCATTATATGGTCAGACCAAATAAGTTAGTGGGAGAGGAAAATATCCAACGTGGGAAGCAAGGGAATTTTTCCCATTGGAAGTGGGCCCCATGAGGATGGTTTGCTCACTGGTGGGGGCCTTTGTGGTAGCTTCACAAGCAAAAAAAAGGGTGCTCGTTGGCTGCTGGCATGCGCTAGCGCATACTGGTGGGCTGCAGGCCCGCAAGAACTAGGGAGCACTTGTGTGAGCCTATAGTGCTAGCCCACTAACACACCGTAAGCAAGACTTGTGGATGAACCCATGAGCTCGTGCTTATAGGGTAAGGCAAGTCCGTTGGCTTGCATTGCATGGCACACACAACGTGCATAAGCGGGCTGTATGCATGCGGGTAACCCGCATGTTTTGGGATGGTAAATCCCATCCCACATTTCTAAATGGGGAGAATTTGATGCTCCCCTTCTCCCATATATAGAAGCTCCTCCTCCTCCTTATTTCGCACCCAGCTTAGCCTTCTTCTGAGTTTTTACTCCTTTGCTTTCTGAGAGTTTCTTCACTTTTGCAAGAATTCTTTTGAATGCTTATTATTTTGGAAAGAGACTTCTCGATTATATTTTTAGGTTGGTCTGTGAGCGGTTTATCAGCTACTTCTTAACTAACTAGTTCTTCCTCTGGACTAATCATAAAGGCTGTGCTAGTTTGGAGGCTTATTGTGCGCACGGGATTTTGTACTAGCTCATGCGTTCAAGGATGACGGCTTTTCTGGATATTTATCCTCGAATCACACGATTTTTGACTGTCCGATGATCTTCATATGAGAGTCTTCCTCATCTTTGAATTTAAAAGAAGTTTAATTCAGAAAATTAACTAAAAAATATAAAAATACACAAAAAAAATTTGAAAACACAACCGGAAGCCAGATCCAGAGCCCGCCTCGCTTATACTTGGCGAGGCACGGCTCGCTAGAGGGCTGGCCAACCTCGCCAAGGGCCTGGCGAGGCTCGCCAGGTGTCTGGCAAGGCTCACCAAGCTCCTGACGAGGCTCGCCAGTGGTCTAGGAAGCCTCGCCAAACCCTGGCGAGGCTCGCCAAACCTTGGCGAGCCTCACCAGGTAGTCTGGTGAACTTGCCAGACTTTCTAGCGAGTTTGCCAAGCCTCCTGGCGAGGCTTCCTAGCCAGGTTGACGATGCCTCGCCAAGAGTCTGGCGAGGCCTCGCAAGACGTTCTTTCGATTTTGGATTTTTCGAGACTTTTTTCTATAAATAGTTAAACCTTTTTGGATTGAAGGGGGCTCGAAAATTCAGAGAAAATCCTCTCTGTCAGATAAAAAAAGACACAAACAATATTTCTTACTTTCTTCTATTTTTTTCCGATCTAAAACACTTTTGGATCCCAAATCTCTTCATCTTTTAATTAAATTTCTTCATCTATTTCTTCTTAAATCCTCAGATATTCTCGGGTCTAAAACAAATTTAAAACCCGAGTTTGATTATCTTTTGGATAAATAAACACTTTATTTTCCAACCAAACACTTTTTTTCCAATTGAACTACAATTAAACTAAAATGAATGAGGAACGCTCTCGGGGGTTGAACGGATACGCCGAAGTGGATTCATACCGAAAGGGTAGGCCTCTGAGTTCCTAGAGTTGCTTTATCTCGTGTTTCCGATATTGTTTTACATGTGAACCTAGGAATATTTTTATTTCTTTTATTATGTAAATAATGTTGTAACCTCTCCTTCATCTTTATTTCTTTCTTTATTTTCTATATTTTTATGTTAGAATACCCCAACGAAGGGAATTAAAATTATTCCCGGATAATAGACCTCACCTTATGTCATGCGGTCATTTTCACTAATAAAATTGACCAACATACGTGTAAAAAAATGAATTATTTTTATTTAAATTAACAACTTTAAAATCATCGATGTTTTAATTAGGCCACATGGGCCTCGCCAAAATTAAATCGAACATATGTGGTATCCCATGTACTAAACTTTGTGGATGCAGGTTAGATGTATGTTTAGGATTTTATTTTTCCTTCGGGTGTTGCACATATATTACGGAAAATGTAATTAATAGGTTAGCGGGCGGTTGCATCCCCCAATTTTTGGAAGCGTTGTAATTTTTATTTTCCGCATTTATTTTCTTCATTTAATTACTGCTTTGTATATGATTTATTATTCCGCCTTGTGGATGATTTATTATTTTTGCACATACGTGAATCATGCATTTAAAATTAAAAACGACCTAAAAGCGAATATGCATAATTAAGAGAATACGGTTTATTGTAGATGTAATATAATGTGATCACTTAAGAAATAAGAAACTTGTCCCGGACCCGAATTTCTGTGTCTTGGTGGGCCATCCCTCGGACGTTAAGCCTCACAGGACTCTAATTCCTTGAAAGAGCTAATCCAAGTGGCGACTCCACACTAAGAGATGGCAGATTCGGGTTTGACCAAATCTAAAATGTTTTTCACCCTCTCTTTCAACCTTTTAACCGGGTCCCCGACCCGGTGCTCCTTTTTCCAAACACCCTAATGGACGCACCTATGAAACCGTGCGCTCTCGGCCCACCGCTCCGTGTCATCCGCTCACAGTGGCGACTCCGCTAGGGATTTTTCTAAAACTTGTTTTTTCAAAGGTTTTAGTTTTTGGAAAAGTGTCAAAAATTATTGATTACATTATTCCGTTTTCTCTTAATTATGACATATTCATAAATAACGCATTGCAATAGAGGGGATTAGCCCATAAGTCTAAGGTACCCCTATTACCATAATGCTTTCTCTCATACTAATCTACCTCCCTGAGAAAAGATAGTACTTGAGCGGGTGGAGCACTTGTTGCCATATCGCATGTACCTCCCTCAACTCATTTAGGGAGAGGCTTGGAGTGTATTTTAGCGCAACAAGAACCTTCTACATCAACAACCCATTTGAAACCTTCATGTAAATAAACCATAGGCATTTTCCCTAGGGTGTTACCCAAACACGCGATCATGCATTATATTTTCCTGTAGGTGCGCACCTTAGTATATTCATGATCCTAAGATGAACCAAACTTAGGATAGAGACTAGCCAAAAACCCTACACGCGGGAGTTGTATGGTTGGAAGATATGATGTTGCATACTACTTTCAATTTATCATTGTACAAATGTCATACTAACCACGAA
>CATIWQ010015561.1:0-11493 GCA_949673415.1 Euphorbia schlechtendalii
CAAAGAATAGCATCCTAGCGGATGTTCTATACGGGCCGAGATTGAATTCAAAGCAGACGCAGGAATTGCAAGAATTGACGACTCCCATTAAAGAGTGGATACAGTTTGATCAACTTTAATTTTCACTTGCATACCTTACAACTTTGCTTTACTTTCTACTTATACTTTCTATTTTGAAGTTTATGATATGTCTATGTGTCATAATGCATATTTCATGTTAAGTCTTTTATGTTAATCAAGTTATATGCTTTGGAGTTAACTTTAAGAGTAGTTTCAGGGTTAACGAGATTGTGTATAATCATTGGATCTGTGATTTTAATGCTATTTAGTGAGCTAACATTTTTTGAATGGTAACTTGCTAAATGTGGCTATGTGGGAACGACCCGTACTAAGCATAGTAATATTGTTGTCCAGGTTTATATAATTTTATTGATTCGATTGTGCTAGATTTAGAAAAGTCATTTCATGTGTTTCTCTATGGTGAATCATTAAACATTTGAGTGTCTAGAACCAATTATGTTAGATTAGTTTAGTGAACGTAATAACTTTGTTGAACTTTCATGTTTTCTTTGCTATACTTATTTCGTAGGAAACTATATATATTAGAATCTCTAATCTTCCATACATATATCTATCCATTCTTCATTCTAATCCTCCTATCCAAAACTTCAAAATATTTTATTTTATTTTCTTCATTCTGTTTTCCTTGTTGATCTTTATAGCTGGTCCTTCCCTGTGGGATCGATATCTTTTAAATCTACATCATAATTGTATACTTGCAGTTATCATCATTTTTCTCATCTTGATAAGTGTTATTGACAACACCTATACTTTATGTGAACAAATTTTTGGCACCATTAATATATAGCCAAAATCTTTGCAAAAAAAGCTTTTAAACTTATCAGTAGAAAAGTAGCGAACAAAAAGGCCTAGGAAAACATCATCAAGGGATTATCAGGGCCATCGATCCTATCCTAGTCACATCTAGATTGGGTTTGGGCTTCACCCCAGGCATGAAAATGTACAAGCACAAGTGACCTATGTTCTGAAACATGGTTAGTGTTTGCGAGGCGGAAGGAAGTAGGGCATACATGGGAGAACCAGAACCAACAATCCTGAATGGGGAAGAGGTCAAGGGACTCGAGATATTCAATGATGTGTTTGACTTCATGATCGGCAAGTTGATTGAGTCCCCTGTTGATGCTGAACTGGAAGAGAAACCAATCCTAGCAATAACCCTGAGAAGTACTAGAAGATGCGATGGCGGCTTTCATTAAGGCTGTTAACGAACTAATGAAGAAGGGTAATGCACGAGACCAGGATATACCAGACACTGTCAAGCTCCTCACCAAAAAGCTAGTACAAGCCACCCTTGAAGCTGAACCTACTTCTGACACACCTACTGTAGTAAATGAAGCCCCTCCGCATGTGGAGGAGTAAATTGAGGATGTAATAATGAATATTTCTGATGTTTTTGACAATTTTGCCTACGAGGCTCATTCAATTAAGTACGAGAATTTTACTTACTTGTTTGATATTCTACCTGACGGCACCATGCATTCATATAATCATACGCATAACATCTTTAATATTCATGATGCATCTTTAAACGAAATTAACTTGGGTACAAATGAGTCACAAAAAATGGTGAAAATTTCCAATGATTTGACTCTTGAAGAAAAAAAGAGAGATCACAAATGTACTTAAACATCACGTGGCAGCATTTTCTTGGTCATACGAAGACATGCCAGAGTAGACAAGCAAATAGCAGAGCATGATATCCCAACTGACCCTTGGATCAAGCCGATAAAATAGAAACTGGGTCACTTAAGGCCTGAATGGGTAGAAAAGGTCAAGGTTGAACTAGCGAAACAAATTGAAGCCAATTTCTTAGAAGTGGTTGAATACCTGATGTGGTTAGCCAACATTGTTCCAGTGGTAAAGAAGGATGGCAACGTCAGAGTTTGTGTGGATTTCAGGGATCTGAACAAGGCCTCCCTAAAGGATGATTTCCCCCTACCCCACATCGATGTACTAGTCGACAGTGTAGCAAGGGTAGCTATGTATTCCTACATGGATAGCTTCTCAAGCTATAACCAGATCGAGACAGCATTCATCACTGAATGGGTAGTATACTGCTACAAGGTAATGCCGTTTGGATTGAAAAATGCTAGCGCAACATATCAGTGGGCTGTCACAACCCTCCTTCATGATATGATCCATAAGGAAGTGGAAGTTTATGTTGATGACATGCTTGTAAAATCCAACAATAGAGAGGAACATCCAACTGTCCTAGATAAGTTTCTCACTAGAATCGAGAAATACAATCCATGCTTAAACCTGAAAAAGTGCGTATTTATTGTCACATCAGGGAAACTCCTGGGGCATATAGTCAACCAAAAAGGACTTGAGATGGATCCTGATAAAAGCAAAGCCATTAAGGATATGTCCGCACCGAAAACTAAGAAAGAAGTCCAATCTTTCTTGGAGTCTCTACAGTATGTAAGAAGATTTATCTCCAGACTCACTACCATCTGCGAGCCAATCTTCAAACTACTACGAAAGGACCAACCAGTCGTTTAGAATGACCAGTGTCAGGTAGCGTTTGACAAAATCAAACAATACTTGTTAAGTCCACCCATCCTCCGCCCACCAGATCCTAGAAAGCCCCTAATCTTATACCTAGCAATTGAGGAATCATCGGTAGGAGCCATGCTTGTGCAAGAACATGAAGATAGAAGTGAGCATGCATATGGGTATTGCTATTATTTGAATTCAACATCGAAGTAGAGAAATTATCTGAATTCAACATCGAAGTGAACATGCAAGAAATTACTCGAGTATGAGTCACGCTACACATTGGTAGAGAAAATATGCACAATGATGGTTTGGTTAACGAAGAAGCTACACCATTACTTCCAATCTTATCATATAAAGGCCGTCGTGAAGATAGACCTGATGAAGTACTTGTGCCAGTCACCAACACTAGTAGGAAAACTCTCACGATGGTTATTGCTATTATTTGAATTCGACATTGAATATGTGACCAAAAAGTCATTAAGAGATGAGGAGTCTCTGAATTTTTGGCAAATCAACCCTTGGACTCTGATTACATTGAAAATCTAGAATTTCCAAATGAGCAACTAGCATTGATAGAGGATACAGGTGCATAGTGGAAAATGTTCTTCGACGGTGCAATGAATAGAAATGGAGCTGGCCTAGGTGTTGTATTGATAACACCGCAAAACGAAGTTATACCCCTTTCCAAATGATTGGAATTTCCAGTAACAAACAATGGGGTAGAATATGAGGCTTGCCTGTTTGGGTTAAAGGCACTTCGAAAGGCACGGGTAAGAGAAGTATCGGTGGTTGGAGACTTAGCTCTGGTTAAATAATAAGTCACTGGCAATTGGGAAATAAGAGAAGAATCACTCCGTCCTTACATGGAAGCAATATGGAAAATCTCACAAAAATTGTCCAAATGCATCTTCAAACACGTACCCAGGATGGAAACCAAATGGGACAAAAATTTTCCAAATGCATATTCAAACACGTACCCAGGGATGGAAACCAAATGGGAGATGCACTCGCTACACTAGCATCGAGGTGGGAAGGCCCTAGAACTCAGTCAATCAAACGTATTGTACTACAAATGGCCAAAGAACCCTTCTACTATCGCCTAGTGGAAATGGAGGATCAACAAGCTATCGGGAATTGGTCCTTCGACATCGTCAAATCTTTGCAGACCGGGGAATACCCAGAAGGTGCAACAAACTCTGAAAGAACCTCATTACGATGGCTAGTGACTTAGTTCTATCTAGTAGAAGGGGATTTATTCAAATGAACATCAGAAGAGATGTTGTTGAGATGTCTCACAAAACCGGAGGCACTATTGATAGTGAGATAAATGCATGCGAGAAATTGTGGTCCACATATGGATGGGATAGCACTAGCTAAGAAAATACAACTCTAAGGGTATTATTGGATAATAATGGTTACAGACTGTGTATTGGAAGTACGAAAGTGCCACGAGTGCCAGATTTACGGTGATATCAGTCATCTACCCCCATTCGAACTCCATAGCTTATCTACTCCTTGGCCATTCTTAGCATGGGACATCGACATTATTGGCGAGATTCGACTGAACTCAACTAATGGACATCGCTTCATTATAGTAGTAGTTGACTACTTTTCAAAATGGGTGGAAGCTGAATCTTACACCAACATCACCACTAAGAAGATGGCCAAGTTCATAGAAAAGCATATATTCACGTAATATGGTATCCCACAACACATAGTGTCAGATAATGGGGTTCAATTCCAAGGAGCTACATCAAACCTAATGAAAAAATATGGGATAGAGCACCATCGATCATCACCATATAGGCCATAAGCTAATGGAGTAGTAGAAGCAGCCAAGAAGTTGATTAAGAAAATCTTAAGCAAGATGGTTGTTACCAACAGGGACTAGGCTTGTAAGTTGCCATTCGCAGTATGGGGATATAGAACAAGTGTCAAAACTCAAACCAATCAAACCCCTTTCTCGTTAGTGTATGGAATGGAAGCAGTTTTACTAATTGAAATGGAAGTGAAATCGCTTCGAGTAGTGAGGCGAGGTTAGAGGAGTTAGAATGGGCAAAGGCTAGATTTGAACAGTTGAACATGATTGATGAACAACGGCTAAAGGCATTGGATCATTTGTAGATGTGCCAACAATGCATGGCTAGGGCATACAATAGTCAAGCTAGGGCCAGAAGCCAACCGTTAAAAGCAGGAGACTTAAATGAGACCTTTAAATATGGACCAACGAAGAAAGTTTTGCCAAAACTTGGAAGGCCCTTATGTAATAAAGAAAATTTTGAGTAAAGGAGCTTTCAAGATCATGGACATGGATGGAAATGAGTTCGTCAATCCGGTCAATCAAGGTAAGCTCAAGCAATACCACATGTGAAAATCTACAAAACAATACACTAAAATAGGAAAAAAAGAGAAACATGTCCGCCAAATGGCAATTGGCCACTTGGGTAACAATTAGGACCATTCTTGTGCAATAGCCAGAAATGTCTACTGAGTTGAAAACCCATGAAGGGTGGGTTAGGAAAAAGCTAGAATACTATGAGGAATAGAGGGATCGCAAGTTAGAAAACTTGCTTTAGGCTAACTAGCGGCAGGACTATAATCATTGGAAAACTTGTACCCTTTTTAAAGCCATTTAATAAAATGTATTATGTTTGCAAAGATGTATGTTTATGGTGTGTGAATGTGTACATACAGAATATCACGAGTGAATAATGTTTCGATAAAATTCCATAATGTCAACAGCAATCCAAGAATAAGCCAAAAACAAAGGTCAGAAAACAAATGGCAAAAACTAAGGGTGCCAGTAATTCCACCGTGCACGCTTCCTCGAAGTATGAGGAAGGGGGTCCAAACCATCTTCATCCCTCTCCCACTGACGAGGCACCATAAAGTATTTATCAACATCAAGGAGAACCTTGATCTCACCAAGCCATCCACAATAGAACTTGTCAGTATTTGTTGTATATGGGGTAGTGTAATCCAGTATAACAACTCGAGCACGTGCCCAAAGCCTTTGTCAAGACCGAAGTCATGGAAACAAGTTAAGCATAGAGACCGAGGGACCCGTTGCTGATGCATATACTGCCTGTATAGACGAGATGGGGAATAGGATGTAACACCTAACAACCCCATCAGCAAAAAGCTAAATCATGGACATCAGTAACCATAAACGGAATCTCCAACCATGGGCTAAGCTAGTGAATCTTAGAAGCTAGGTAGGAGACCAGAATCTTGACCCAAGCACCCTCACTCAGCGAGAGATGGTCCTTCCTAGTAAAGCCTCAAGGACCGTAATGCGAAGGGAGGTAACGCGTCTTCCCTAAACCTGGATCAGCAGTTAAGCGAAGCTTCTCCAACAGCCATACCTACATTAATTCATTTGTTTAAACAAACAATGAAAATCATGAAAGAAAGCGGTAAGGGAAGAGAATTACCTAGATCAAGGTAAAATGGTCTCCTACTAAGTCTAAGTTCACCGAAGCAGCATCTAACTGAACCAGACTCTCAGCCAAGGCTAAAGCAGCATGGGAAAGGCCTGTGGAGAGTGGGTCAATGACCAATAGCAAATAGAAAGGGGCAATCACTCCAAACCCACAAACAAACTCCGTCAGAAGAAGTAGAGCGACCATCGAAGGCCACACTAGATGAGTGCTGGGTGTAGTCTCACACTAGCTAAGAATAGCATCAACCCAGAAGCCACCAACATCAGGGGGAGCTGACAAAAAGCACCCACTAGACTTCAGGTTCCATAAACCCTTTAGCTTATCTTCACCCCCAAACTAGAAAGAAGGAAAAGTGAAGGAAAGTCTCATAGGGGACACTGGCATCGACTCCTTCAGAAAAGGAAGCCCTAGGATAGCATGAAACTCCTCGACCAAGGGGCAAAGCTCGAAGTTAGAAAAATGAAAAACATGAGTGGCAGGATCCCAGAACTTCAAAGCATCATAAATGAAAGCCATATTCATAGGCTTGAAGCAAGGTATTGAAGACCTCGCAGACCAAAGCTCTCAATCCTCTGCCAATTGGGTCCTCGAAAGGTGCGAAGAAAGACCATAAGGCGCTCGTTATGGGTCGACATCAAAAAGGAAAAAAGCTAAAGGAAATCCCTCAAGACCGGTGTTGCCTACACATGTTAACCACATACATTAGCATTAACATTCATTCATGCATATACAAAAAAACATTCACAAACCAGCAAGCATATTCATAAAATAAAACACTACATGTGAGGACTTGGCACACAACTACCAAAATCCTCTTTTCTTTCATAAATTTGAAGTTTTTAGAGATTCTACAAGATAGAGCCATCTAAAAAAAAGTCCGGTTAGAAAAAGAGGAGAACTAAAAGCTAAAAGGAAACTCCTAAGCATGCACCGTGTACACGTTATCTCCATCCACAGGATCTTGGAATTTAAAAAATCAATAATAAGGGAATTCAAATAGAAGATCAAAATAAAGTTAGATTTATTAATAAAATATGAATATACAACAACCAATAGAAAAGAAAAAGAAAAAACTAAAAGCTATAAGAACTATGATTATAGAAACTGTTATTGAATCCCAAATAAAATATTTAGATTTAGAAAAAAAAATAAGAAAGATTAAGAAATGAAATTGAAAAACTAGCATAAATATTACAAACTCCTATGAAAAAATGGATAAAACGTAAAGAATGATGGATAGAAAGAGTCTATACTAATAAGTGATATTGGTGAAAAATTAGATCAAATGTGGACTGAAATTATACATAAAGAACAATTAAAAAATATGCTTACATTAATAAATGAGATACAAGAAACTGTAAAAGAAAATCAAGAACAAACACAAGCAATGTTAAAACAAGAATTAACAAAATTGTAGAATGCATCTGAAATACTAATGTTTAAAATAATAATAAAAAAGTTAAATCTTTTGGTAGCAAATATAGATAAAAGAAAACAAATATTAGAAGAAAGTAGTTCAAGTATTACATTAGAAGTAAAAAACCTAGAGATAGTCCCTATAAATGCATGGAGAAGAAGTAAAGAACAACTAATGATGGATATAAGTAAAATAAAACCAACAATACCAATAAAGGTAAATAATACTTTAGATATTTTAGCAGATTTACATAAGGAAAATTCTAATGGCAGAACAAGAACATAGTGTAGTAACATTTCTTAAGAATCATGCATAAGAAATAATAGAAAAAGAAAAATATAAATATGAACCTTTAAAGAATAAAAAGGGTAAATATAAAGAATGTGATGAAAAAAGAAATACATCAAACGAGTTGGATTATTTAGAATTAAAAATTGAAAAACAAGATCAAGAAATAAAAGAACTAAAAAAGGAAAACATTAAATTAATAATGAATTCTAATGAAGAATGGTTAGATAAATATAAAAAGTATAAAAATAAGTTTAAAAATACTATAAGAGAACTAAAGGAAACAAAATCAGAATTAAAAAAAAAACTAAATTTGAGTTACTTCAAGTTAGAGAAGAAATAAAAGATTTAAAAGAAGAAATGAATGCCCTAAAATTAATAGTTTCAGAAATAAAAGGAAAAAGTAAAGATAATAAAGACAACAGTTCTAGTGATAGTGATGAAAATAGTAAAAATGATATTGATAGTTCAAATAACCAAATAAATCAGATAAAAAAGAATCTAGAAATTGCAAGTCCAATAAAAATAAGATATATAGAAGGAGAAGAAAAGGACGAAACAAATTTAATAGAAGAAAATAACCAAATAATAAAGGCATTAGAAAAAAAATGTAAAATATAAATGCAATAATAGAAGAAGAACCTGAAAGTGATGTGGAAAATAATGACTATGATAGGTTAGAAGAGTCAAATATAGAATTAGAAAATATAGTATATGAAGATGCTGATAATTATCCAGAAGAGGAAATGATAGATCCAAATTTAGAAGTAATAAATAAAAAATTTTCTAAAATAGCAAGACATGTACCAATAGGACAACAAGGAGAATTTAAAGAATTTATAGGATCTATAACCTAAGGATTAAATACAAATGGATATCTTTTAGACCTAGATAATGTTTATGATGAACAAGAAATATGCAGGAGAATAAATGATTGGAATTTGAGAATGTATATAACCTTAATGAATTCATCACACAATGAAAATCTACACTATATTTATGATTTAATATAAAAAACAATGATAGGAAAAGTGGGATTTTAGATGGAATCTATTACTAATCAATTAAAAACTCCAATAAAAGCTTATGCTAATGATTGGAAATCAATGTTATTACTATTTTTTATGGTATTAAAAAGAGAATGTTTAAGAGAAACAGTATATGCAGAAAGAAAAGCAGAAATATAATGAATTTAAATAATATGAAATGTTGTAAAACAAATAAATTACCAGAATACACTATAAGTTTTATGAACTAGATTCTTACCTCAAGAAAGTTTAATATATCAACAATTATATTATGATCATTTACCTCACCCTTATAATATTGAAGTTTCTAAAGAATATGGCCAGTTAGAACCTAAAGAAAATACATTAGGAGAAAGAATAAGAGTTCTAAGAGCTTATATAACTAGAAAATGTGAAGAATATAGAATTCAACAAAAGGTTAGAAAAGATACAAAGTTAGGATTAAGAGAAATATGTGGGTTCACAGAGAAGAGACTAATTTTTGGATGTGATAATAAAATTAGAAGACAACCTAAGAAATACAGAATTAATCCTAAGTATCAAAAAAATTATAATAAGAATTATAATAATTATAATAAAAATTATAACAAACCTTATAATTTTAATAAATTTAGGAGAAAAAGATTTGACAGGTATAAAAATAATCCTGAAAATAGAAGAAGGTTTAGATATAAAAGGAAATTCAGAAAAAGACATATAAGACCGCAAGAAGATAAGAATAAACCTACAGAATGTAAATGTTGGAATTGTAATGAAAAAGGCCATTATGCAAATAAATATCCTAAATTAAAATAAAAGGCTGTAAAATATGTAGGAACTGAAGAGTTTTATATAACTGAAACTGAAGAAGATTATTCAGAAACAGAACTAACAGAATATGTAGAAGAAAGTAATAGTGAGAATAATAATTAAATGGTAGCAATATATGTACAAGCACAAGTAGAATATGCACCTAATAGAGTTATAGACCTTAAAGTATTTATTGATAGTGGAGCTGATGTATGCCTAGCTAAGAAAGATATATTAGTTTCTCATAAATGGAAAAGAACAAAAGATTACAAAATAAAAGTAACGGGATTTAATGAACAAGTTAAAGAATTAGATATCGTAGCAGAAAATATGAGAATAATACTTAATAAAACAATATTTAGATTACCAATCATATATCAACAAAATAATATGAGACAAGATATACTATTAAGAAATAATTTCTTAGATTTCTTTAAAATACAAATTATAAAACCTTAAACAATAAGTCTTTTAACACGTTGCAATAAATGGATTGTACTTAAAAGAGTTCTACCTTTATATCCACTAACAATTAACAACATAAAAACAAATAGAGATAATAATTTAGAAATGTTAAAATACAAATATTTAGAGCTTTTGAAAATAAACTTCGGAGAAAACCCAACAATCTTATGGGAAAAAGAAAAAGTATATGCTAAAATAGAACTTATAAATCCTAATGATATTGTAAGAAGTGGACCAATAAGATATAGCCCAAATGACCAGAAAGAATTTGAAATACAAATAAAAGAATTGCTAGAATTGAATTTGATCCAAGAAAGTAAGAGCCCTCATAGTAGCCCAACTTTCTTAGTAAGAAAACATAGTGAACAAAAAAGAGGTAAAGCTAGGATGGTAATTGACTATAGAGAACTTAATAAGAAAACAATTTTTTATGGTTACTTTTTACCTTATGAGAAAAATTTACTTAATAGACTCTCAAGAAAAAAATGGTTTAGTAAATTTTATTGTAAAAGTGGATTTTTGCAAATTAAACTTACTAAAGAATCTAGACCTTTGACATTGTGCACCACAAGGACATTATGAATGGATTGTTTTACCTTTTGGATTGAAAAATGCACCTCAAATATTTCAAAGGAGAATGGATAGAGTATTTAGAAAATTAAATGAATATTGCTTAGTTTATGTAGATGATATATTAATCTATAGTAATAATTTAGCAGAACATCTACAACATCTAGATGAATTTATAAAAATAGTAAGACAACATGGAATACTCTTATAAGAAAAGAAATCAGAAATTTTTAAAAATAAAATAGAATATTTAGGCTATATCATAGACGGTGAAGGATTACAACTTCAAGAACACATAGTAACTAAGATAGAAAATTTTAACGAAAAATTAGAAAATAAAAAAGAAGTTCAACAATTCTTAGGAATTATAAACTATGCATCAGATTATATAAGAGATTTACCAAAATTAAGACAACCACTACAAGAATTAATTAAGAAACATAGATCATTTGAATGGATAGATAACCATGCTAATACTATAAGAGAAATAAAAGAAAAAGTAAAGATTTTACCAAAATTAAGATTACTAAAAGAAGATGATCAATTAGAACTTTACACAGATGCAAGTGATTGAGGATGGGAAGCAATTCTTATAGCAATAGAAAAGAAGATATAGATAAAGAAACACCATTGATATGTGGTTATAAATCGGGAACATGGAAACTATCAGAGAAAAATTATCATATTAATGAGAAAGAACTACTAGCTGCCAAAAATGGAATAAAAGGATTTAGATATCATTGATTACCTATAGAATTCGTAATAAGAACAGATAATTGATAGGGTTCGTTTCGGACCTATCTTTCGATCAATTTCGGTGTAAAACAGGACGTAATTCGATGTCATTTTGGGTGTTTAGTTCCATGTTTGCATTGGTTTGCATTTAGTTTGGTTTTTAGTTACTTTGTTAGAT
>CATIWQ010015563.1:0-20154 GCA_949673415.1 Euphorbia schlechtendalii
CATGTTTTTCTCTACTATACTTGTTCTTAGGGAATATCTATATAGTTTACATCTTCTCTAATCTATTCATGCATCTGTCTATTCATCAGTCTATCATCCAAACCCTCCAATACAATTTATCTTATTTCTTTTATTCCATAACTCTAGTTGGTCCTTAAAACCTAATTCCTTCCCTGTGGGATCGATATCTTTTAAAACTACATCGCAACTATATACTTGTAGTGGTCATCGGGAACAAGGTTTTTTGCACCGTTACCGAAGATAAGCTTATCGCAATGAGTATAGTCAAAATCTTGCGAACAATAACCAACATAGATGTTTTAAATGTTGTTTGTGCTACCTCAAACTAACATTAGATACTTTAGGATATTTTCTAACCACGTAAAGCCTTAATAGGTAACAATGTCCTACTCGATGTCCACCACTAGTAGCCAATTGGGTAGGGAGTATGCTGAAATGAACTAGTGATACTTCAAACCTTTGAACATAAATTATACTAACTATGTCTCCCCCCCTAGACCACCCCATTCGCTTAAAGGCATGGCTGATATAATTTCTACTAATGACCGAGTTAGCAGTAGCCAAGCCGCCTCAAGCTTGAAATCTTCGTCTGGTTTTGCCTAGGCTAGCCTTGATGAAAAATGGTTCGGACTCTTGTGGTGCCGCCAAAACCTATGGTTAGAGCTTTACCTTGAATGACTAGGGTTAAAAGGGCCTCGACTCACCCCATGAGGAAGCATGTGGCCAGCCGTCCTGCTACGATGGCTAATGGGAAGGGTAAGGCTAGGGAGATCGTGAATAGGATGCTTAATGTGGATCTCATTGAGTTGATCTAAGATGGGGTTAATCTAGAATTTGAGATGGAGGTATTTTTATGGCTTAATGAGTGTGAAATCTTACTTCCATCCAAAACCCAATGAATCACGTGTCTGCCTGATGGGTACTTCGGTATCTATATGGACCAGATTTGGCCCGGCTTTGTCTACCCAGTGCTCGAGGGAATAAGTGACATGTTGAGGGAGCTCTATCTCAGTCCAGCTCAGCTACATCTCAATGCTTAGATATATTTAGTGGGGTATTACCTTATCTACACAAGACTGAATATGCCCATTGATTCGAAATTCTTTAGACGAGTGGCTGCATTGAGGAGATAAAAAATGAAGATCTTTATCACTTTGTTCACCAGGGTGGCTTCTACTAGTTTACAAATAAGGTTGATTCGGTGAAGTACTTCAAGCAATACTTCATATTCATCAAGCAAGAGGGTCGTCATCCCTAGTTTCCCTTCGAGTGGAATTTGGCTCCAGACATGGTGTATAACTTGATGGCTTGAACTATAGGGTAGAAGCCTTTAGTGCTCTTAGAGAAGGTGTGTGGTTGTATTAAAACATTAGTTGTGCCATGGTCATGAATATTAGAATTATCGAGCCTAACTAGTTAGATCATGTTTATTATCTTAGACTAAAAGGTTTTCCAGGTAATCTTATACTTTTTTATTTTGTTTTTCAGAATGCTTAAGTTCCCAAACATTAGTGTACTTGTGCAAATCGTAGCTAAGCACTCTAATGACCATAAATGCTCCAAAGAGCGGGAGGAAGCCAAGTTGACAAATGGTTTAGTGAATGAAGTGCCTAGTGGCCATGGGGCGGATCCTCTAAAGAAGAAGAGTAAGCACAAGGCCAAGGATGTCGAAATGGATCAAGAAGTCCATGTGGAGCCGCCTCCTTCTTCGACGACTGGAGAGACTCCCCTCTAGCCGATAAGAATGTTACTTTCTTATATACTTTAACTTATTTCTCATTTTGTATTTCTAACTTCATTTTCTTTTAGAAAAATAATTTGTATGTCCCGATCGAGCCATCAAGAGATTTGCTTTGACTCAATCTAGGCTGATTTGCTGGTCTTGGATGGAGATGATCCTTCCATCTACTCCACCTCGGTTTAAAATGTTTTGAGAACCATTTTACATTTTCCTGCCAAGAAGGATGAGTTAGAGGCCCAAACAATACTACAAGCATCAAGAGCTATATTGACTATAAGCACTGAGGTTTGTTTTGATTAAGTGCATTATTTTAAATTTCATGTTATGTCTTTCTTTTCATAGTGGATTTTTTCTCAGATGGTTTCTCGATCGATCGTCTTGGTGAGGAAGAGTTGTGATGTTGGTTGGATGGAGCGCAACCACCAACTCACATTTCAAGAGTTGGAAAAGTCCAACAAGAGGATCTTCGAGTTAGAGGCGGTAAAGGATCGGGCCGAGGCGGAGAAGGCTGAGTTGACTCAGACGCTCAAGGAGTCTGAGAAGAGGATGGAGGAGCTTGCTCAATCTCGTGACAAGCTTTAAGAGATTGTCTCGAAGTATGTGGAGGATATCCCCAAGGCTATAAATTAGTATAGCCGGGGGATACTTAATCTTGGTTTGGATGGTTGAGAGTACCGACGGAGGATTTTTTAGGCTTGCAAGGAGTACTACCCTGACCTTCTTGAAGATCTCGTTCAATGGATCAAATATACCAATGAGCTGGATGAGGAGGAGACCGCCTTGGAGGAGTCGCTAGTTTTTATTTATTTTTTAATTACTTTGTAAGGATATTTCACCCATCTTTGGCTTTGAATGATTATTCCTTTTTCTTTGAATGTATACTCTTCTGATTCGCCTCAAACTATTTATATTTCCTTGATTTGCCTTTACCTTGTTTGTATCATATCGTCATGTGTTTTTAGATATTACCTTTGCCCGAATTTAATTTATTATGTCATAAATTTTAAGTCTTTGGATTGCCTTATTATATCCACCATTTTTTGTGAATTTTAAGAATTAAGCCTTTGAGATGCTTATTATTCCACCATTTTTACCAATTGTAGGTCTTAAGCATTTGAGCCTCCTAGATGGCCTATTATTCCGCCATTTTGTCAATTTTAGGTCTTAAGTATTTAAGCCTCCTGGATGGCCTGTTCTTTCACCATTTTGTTAGTTTTAGGTCTTCATCATTTGAGCTGCCTAGATTGTTTATTGTTCTTCCATTATATTAATTTTAAGTCATAAGGATTTGAGCCGCCTAGATTAATATAACGCTTTAAATTTGGTGATGTTTTGTACAATCTCAGAGTATGACCTGCACTTAAATGTGCAAATTTTTAAATGAATGACTTTTATTAAAACTATTCAAAAATTACATCCAGGGTTTCTATGCATCCGGTTATCTACCTCCTTTAGGGGGCTTCGCATCATTAAAAACTTCTTAGTGAAAAAAACCTAGTGGGAAAAAAAGTCCCATAGAAGGAAAGAGTACGGTTACCTTAATCCCTTTAAGGGTTGTTTACCATGTAGTATGGCCTGAGCTTTGATATGTTCCATGTTTTTTGGACCTCTTTGCACCCCATGGTGTGCAGGTTATAGGTTGATGGGCCTACAACTTGTGAAACTCTGTAGGGGCATTCACAATTTACTTCTAATTTGTCTTTGCCTTTTCATTCCTATGATGTGGAGGCATCTTTTAGGACCATGTCACCTTCTTTGAGGTGGATTTCTTTAACTTTTCTTTCGTGATACTTGTTAATTTTGTGCTTATAAGCTACCATGATGATGCAGGCTCTTTCTCTTCTCTCTTATAGGCCGTCTAAGTGATATCTCATATTGATGTTGTTTTCCTTCTCAATATAATACACAACTCGATCAGATGGTGAGCTGATTTCAATCAAAAGTACTGCCTTGACCCCATAAACCATTGAAAAAGTTATCTCACTGGTTAATGTGTATGGATTCATCCAGTATGCCCATAGGACATTGATTAGCTCGTCTGGCCAAACTCTTTTCCTTTCCAACACCCTTTTCTTGATTCCTTAGCCTAGTTTTTTGTTTGTGATTTCTATTTGGTCATTTGTTTACAGGTGGGCACTGAGTTGAAATGGTTTTTTATTTTATGTTCCTTGCAGAATTCTTGGAACTTACTAGATTTAAATTGGGTGTCATTCTCAGAGATGATTTTGTGAGAAACCATAAATTGTGCTATAATGTTCTTTCGGAAAAAGTCCAGAATCCTTTCTAGAGTGATTTTGTTGAGCACGACGGCCTCAACCCATTTTGAGAAATGGTCGATGGCCACTAAAATCCATTTTCTTTGGCCATTTGCCTCAAGCAATGGTCTTGCTATGTCGATTCTCCATGTTACGAATAACTAGGTGGTTAGTAATGGGCGTTCAACCGCGTATGGCACATGAGATTTCTGAGCTTGTATTTGGCATTGATGGAAAGATTTGACATAGGTTTATGTGTAGGGGTTCATTGTTTCCTAATAGAATCCTACGAAGCTAGCTCTTCTTACAAGCGTAGTAGTCGCCTGGTGTGAGCCACATCACCTTCATGCAGCTCTTGTAAGATTTTTTACTCCTTCCAGAGATGTTATGAATTTTTTCCAGGCGTTTGAATGTGACTTCCTATATAGCTCACCATTCATTAAGGAGAACTGCATGGCTTTCCTTACTATTTTGGTGGCTTGTATCTTGTCTTCTAGCAATTGGTTAGTGGCTAGGTATTCATATATGGGTTTCATCCACCCTAAGTCTTGTTGTTCTACTTACAAACTTATATCTATCTTGTTGCTGTTTTAATGAGTGATTACCTTGTACATACATTTAAGGTTCTTCCATTCCTCCTTGCTCGAAGCCTCCTTGGCTAATTCATTTGCCTTTTCATTTTCCTTTCTAGGAATATGCTCGATTTTCTAGGTGGTTCCTTTTGATTCTAGTTTCTCTGTTAGATTTTGTACCTTAAAGAGATATTTAACCATTTATGTGTCTTTTATCTCAAAATTTTGGTTGATTTGATTTTCTACCAACCTTGAGTCACTCTTGAGTAACAGTCGGCCGGGTGCTATCTTGCGAGAGAGCTCTAGCCCTTTGATGACCGCCTCATATTCTGCTACATTGTTGGTGGTGGGAAATTCCAACTTGGCTGCGTATGAGAATTGAATTTTTCCAAGGACTCGAATGCATATGTTGACACAGGCTCCTTCTTGGGATGAGTCTCCATCCACTAGGATTTCCCATTCTTTAGTCTTATTTTCTTTGACCAGCTCAAGCCTCGCAAATTCTACAATGAAGTCTGCCAATATTTGTGCTTTCATCGCACTTCTTTTATCAAATCTTATATCATGCTCCCCTAATCTGATGGCCCACTCTACCAATCTCCTTGATGTTTCAAGTCATTGTAGGACCTTCTTAAGCTGGAAATTAGTCCTTACCACCTTTGTGTGGGCTTGGAAATATAGCCTCAGTTGGGTGGAGGTGAATATTAGGGCTAGGGCGATCTTTTCAATCCTAAGGTATCTAAGTTCCACATTTTTTAGGACCTTACTAGTGTAGTATATTAGTAATTGGTCTTGTTCCTCTTCTCTAATTAGTACAGTTCCTACCACCTCGTCTATTGCGGTTAGGTACATGTACAAAACATCATCCGCCTAGGGTCTTCTCAAGAGTGGTGGCTTCCCCAAGAATTTCTTCAGCTCCTCGAATGCTTGTTGACAAGGTTGGTCCCACTTGAAGTCCTTGTCTTTCTTCATGGCTTTGTAGAAGGACATGCATCTTTTGGTGGAGAATGATATAAATCTCCCCAAAGCATTAATTTTGCCGTTTAGCTACTGGATGTCATTCAGATTCCGAGGTGGTTCCTTTTTTAGTATCGCATCGATTTTTTTCTAGATATGCTTCGATCCCCCTTTGTGAGATCATAAAGCCAAGAAATTTTCCACCATTAATGCCAAAAGTGCACGGATTAAGTTTCAGGCGGTAGTTTTGGAAAACCTTAAAAATCTTTTTGATATCCTCCACGTGGGAAGCCTCATCCTTTCTCTTTATGATCATGTCATCTACATAAACTTCTACTGATTTACCAATCTTGTTTTTGAACATGTTTTGATCGACCTTTGATATGTCGCCCCAGCATTTTTTAATCCAAAAGGCATAATGATATAGTAGTATGTTTCTATGTGGGTTATGAAAGATGTTTTTCATCATCACCAGGATGCATGGGTATCTGATTATACCCACATTTATCGTCCAACAACGAGTAGACTACGTAGCATGTCGTTGTGTCTGCCAACTGGTCAATGCTTGTAACTATCTTTGGGATTTTACTTGTTTAGGTCAGGTGAAGTCTACACACATTCTGTAGGCTTCACTTGGTTTCTTTACCAGCACTACATTAGATAGCCAACTTTGATATTGGACCTCTCTGATGTGTCCTACCTTTAGGAGTTTGACCACCTATTCCTCAATGAATTGCTGTCTTTTTGGTTTGTGCTTCCTCTTCTTTTGGATTAGCAGCTCGACATTTGAATTTAGGCTCAATATATGTTGCATTATCTCAGGCTTGACACCTACCAGGTCTTCGAAGGACCATGAGAAGACGTGTAGTTGGTGGTCAGTGAGCACTCATATAATTTCTTCCTTCGCATCATTGCAAAGGTTTGTGCTAATTCGTAGTGATCGCTGTGGTCCTACCTTCAATTATACTAATTCTTCCACTGCCTCAATCTTGTCCATGTGGTTTGGCTCACACTCCACCTCCATGAGGAGTGATTCTCTATGTAGCAAAGCCAAGTATTCTTCTTGCGTTACCTGTGGGTTACCTTTTACCACCATTGTTCCCTTCATTGTTGGTATAAAAAATACTAAATCCATTAAAGAAATGAGCATCCAGTTTTCCTTTTGGAAGGGTTTGCATAAGATAATGTTGAAGCTGAATGAGATTTCGATGATTGTTAATTCTACCTCTCCTAGGTATTTATGTTTGAGGCTACCCATCTCTACCTCGAAAGTGACTTCGCACAATGACTATATGGGTTATCCATTTAATCCAATGAGCAGCGAGTTGCTTGCCTAGATCCTAGAGTGATGTACTCTAAATTTTTCAATGACGCTTTTGGTGATGATATTCACCAAGCTACCTATGTCTAATAGGATCCTTCTATGTGTGAAGTTTTCTATTGTTACCTCGATGATAATAGGATCTACGTGAGGTTTTTCGACCAGAGAGCTCTTTTTGAAAGGTTTCAAGATTTCCGCCTCGCCGTCCACATTGGATTTCTTTGAGGATGAGATCGTAGCTCTTATTTTTTGTGACTCGAACTCTGATCCACCTGCGATCACTATGATGACTCCTTTTGTGTCACCTGCTTTTTTATTTGAATCATCTTCTTTTTCATCTTCACTTACGTTCTTTCTATCTTGCTTCTTAGAAATTCCCTTTTCTAGCCTAACTAAATTAGCCTGATCTTATCAAATCATGCACGATATCTGCTAAAGTTCTACTATCATTGGTGTGATGACCTTTAGCTCTATGGCACTCACAAAATTTTTTCAAATCTCTTTCCAAAGATACTCCTTTTGGGACTTTTAAGAAGTAAATATTCTTCTACTTCGAGGTCTTCTTGATAACTATTAAGATTTGGCTTAGAGATGAGTTTAACCTAGGGCGATCTTCTTCTCGATCCTAATATCCATCCTTGCTTGATCCACCTCGACCTTTCCACCTTCTATAATCATATCTAGTTCTATCATCTCTTTTTGCTTCTTTTCCCCAGCTATCTCTCCTCCTGTTTAAATTTATTTCATCTACTAGGATCAAATCTCTTACCATGCCAAGCATTACATTGCAAACTTTGAGGATGTCTCGTTATTGCATTCCTCAGATTCTTATTTCTCTTTCCTTTCAGCATTGCTTCTTTGGCAGTGCTGAAATCCAGGTCTCTAACTTCCAGGTAACCTTCGTTTAAATGATTATAGTATTCACGGATGCTCTCCATTAGGCCTTGCACTATCTTATGCAAACTCCTGGTCATCAATCCTGCTAGGGCGGAGCCTAAGAAATGATTATAGAATGCATCACTAAGCTTGTCCTAACTACCTTTGGAGTTGGGAGGGAGTGAAGTAAACCATCATGTTGCCAGGCCGGGAAATACCCGCATATGTAGGCTTCTATGGCCCTTGCCATTTCCATGTGATTCTTGAAATCTACAGCATGGTAGTTTGAGTCATCTTTCCCTATGTACCTGTCAAAGGAAGGTATGTAAATAAGTTGTGGAAGGGTCTATTCAAGAATGTTTTTCTTAAAAGGTAAAAAATTAGTCATGGATGCCACCTCTTGGTAGGGTACTACTAGCTTTGTGAAAACCTTCTTGGCTTTCTTCTCGAATTCAGGATCATCCTCTTCTTCCTCACTTTCCACCTTAATGATCCACTTGAGGCTTTTAGTTCTTGGGATCGGTTCAAGCGGCGTGCATATTCCTAATCCATGGGTTGCGGCAAATATCGGCCCGATATCTCTAGGTGGTATATGACCATCTTTCATAGCGGCCAATAGCCTTTAGAGTAGGGATACCTATGTGGATTGGCCAATTGATCCCTAACCTAAGTTAGGCCGTGAGGTGGTTGTGTCTTGGATCATTGTAATCATTGTAGAAGAGATCAGGGGATTTGTGTGGGGGATGATTGGTGTGAAGGCTAGAAATATAGTGTTATTGTAAACATGAGGTGGCATGTGTCCTTGAAATGCACTGTCAAAATCCTCCATTAGATTACGAGCCAGAATTATTTCCCACCTTGCTTAAATTGCCATAGATGATGCCTGAGGAGTAGTATGTGTCTAATATTGATTTTTTTTATACTTCCATCTCCTCTGGAGCGATCTCATATTTATGCTAAATTGTAGGAGTGGATTGTCTCCCTCCATGGTTCCACTTTTGTTTGGGCCATTGGCCGTCACAGGCAATGGTGTGATTGTAGAGATCGTTGCCATGGTGGGTGGACCGTTGTGGGCCATTGTATGTTCCTGAAATATGAAGCTTTTCAGTTGTCTAAATGTTCTTTTGTTTGAACCAAAATTCTCACATGAGCAAGCAAATTTAGTCCACGCTCACTGCACCAATGAAGAATTAGAATGGAATGCGGTTCCACATGCTAACTCTCTAACTGAATTTAACTCCTTTATGCCCCTCTAACCGTGGCTTGATGGTTCCTCTAAGATGGAAATAGATGCTATGGGGGACTAGCCATGTGATAGGCATAGGCTCTTCGATGCTTAAGTTAGATCGGAATTAAGAGAGGAGGAAGGGAGTTTAAGTGTTTGAAATACATGCCTCTCAGTGGTGATCCAAAGGATTCTTTTATAGACTTTAAACCACTCCTAGTTGGATTAGTATAGTGAATCATTGTTAAGTAGAACTCTTGTTTAAATATATTCTTATCCTCTTGATAGAATATAATTTTTCATTTGTGAGAGTCCTAGCTAATGAAGACCATCTTTGGAGATAGAATCTCAGTTGAATTCTAATCCTGAGCTGGCGGGATCTGTCTAGGTGGAGAAGCTGACTTAGTTTCGTGGCTGCCTGGATCCATCCCCTAAGTAGGATAAGGGAAGACTTGGTCTTTTTAATCTTTGGGGCAGACATAATCCGTCTAGATGGTTTCCGAGTGGTGAGAACGTGTTTGTCCATATTTGACTATGTTATCATTTCTTAAACAATGTTTTTCTTTTAACCAATTCTTTTAATATATTGCTTTCATTCTTAACCAAGAACATATATATATTTCCTTTTATTTCACCACAAGGATGCGCCACCTTTTAATTAGTAGACTACAAACTTCAATTTTCAGTTGTTCGACACTCTTGTGTGTTCAAAGAACAACTTTATTTTAATTTACACAAATGTGCTTATATTATGAAATTATCAAGGAAAATCTCCACCCACCTATCCCGGATGAGTTCAAAGAACCATTTCACTAGCCATATGAAATTCTTCAAATGTCAAAATCTCCATTATATTACATCAGCTCCACCTCAATGCAGTAAACTTCCTTACTCAGCTCTCAATGCAGTAAACTTCCTTACTCAGCCCAAATCATGGCTAATATTAGTGTATATATAACGGCCCGTTAGCCACCAAAAGGCCCATAATGAGAGCCCATTAGGTCACAAAGGTACAACCAAAATAACGGTTAATAATGGGTGACTAATTTCAACTCAACTACCTAGATTGGTGGAAATATTCCAACTAGAAGTAGAGACCTACGCTAGTAAATCACTACAACTCTCAAGCACTATAAATAAACATCCTAGACATAGGAACCATGTAAAAAGCAATTACACAGCTTACTCGATTAACTATCATAATCACCCTGCTTCTAGATTTTAACTTAAGCATCGGAGTGGCTACGCTGAAACCTCGGCCTAGCCCTTTTGACATGTTTTACTATTTTATAGGCCTACATCTGGACGTTGGGGACCCATTACTGAGACTTTCATATCATTTGGTGCGGTGAGCATGGAAGCAACAACGTAACTAGTGACAAATATCAGGATGACTAGCAAGAATGGAAAAAACGTAGCAGAAAACCAAGAATAAGAAATGATGAAGACAAATTTGAATGAGGATATGCCCCTACCAAGATTCACCCTATTGGTCGGTTCTGGGTTGGCTCCTTGCTAAATGGAGCTAAACGAGACTCCTACCGATACCCGAGGTGAGAAAATCTTATTCCGACCCATCTTTGAAGACATAGACCGATAATTTGATATGCTTCAACAAGAAGGAACACCGGCAGAAACCAAATTCCTAACCAATTTGACAAAATAGAACTTGTACATGATTGGAGAAGTCCAAGGGTCAATCAACCGCATGAATACACAAATGGCCCAGATCTTGGCTGGACAAGAATGACTGTTAGGACTGGAAAGGAGACTATTTCAATCAGACTCCTCCTACTCGAGATCATACCATAGTCGGTCTATTTCACATAATGCATACTGTCAAAGTAGATCACCCCCTCAATCATCCATTCGAACAGTGAGCCCCGCTGAGCGAATAGAGAGATTGAGGGAGATATCCCAAAGTCCCTTAAACTCCCAAAGGCGAACTCGGTCATGGAAAGAGCTATCACCTCGAAACTATGATAGCTCCCACATTCAAAGAGGAGAGCCATCCATTCAAAGGAGAATACACCCAAGATAGATTAAGGAAGGAGAGAGAAATAAGAACACATCACCCTTCCTCGCTTGAAGCATCAGTCCATTCCACTGGAGCTTCAGCGACCGATGCAAACAATACCTAATCTTGAAATTAGAACAACTAAATGGAGAATAACATTCAGCAAGTAGTCGAGGCTAAGGAAGAAGCCTTGGAAAATAAAGTATTGAAGTGGGTCAGAGGTATGTTCATAGACATGGGGATTGGGCTCGTAACTCCTGAAGTTGAGGAGGCCAACTCCACCTTCTCTAAGAATTTCCATTATCTGGTACTGTCTAAGTACAAGGGAGAGGGTGACCCGACCTAGCACATCAAGGTCTTCCGCCAGGCGCTGATCACTACGAAAGCCACCGACTCAATGATGTGCAAACTATTCCCTTCCACATTAATAGGTCTGGGGCTGTTATGGTACGAATCCCTGAAACCGAGATCGATTTCAAGTTTTAATTATCTTGCGAAGGAGTTTATCCTCTTCTTTGTAACGTCCAACCCGCAAACCCGATCTGTTCAAGAATTACAACTTGCCAAACAAGGTAGATAACAACCACTTGGGGAGTTCATTGAACGATTCCACAAAACCTTGATGAACATCAAGGGATGCAATGTAGATGTGTTTGCAGACATCTTGGGCCAGAACACAAGAAATGTAAATCTGAAGAAGGATCTGATTACAAAAAGACAAACATCATTAGTTAGGATGATAGTAGAGCGGGGAGCTAGATTTCTTACGGATCCATACAGAGATAGTTAGTCCTCATCGAGAATCTAACCACCACCCCTGCATGAGCCTCATATAGGCAAAAAATGTCAAGAAGATCAGAATACAAGCAAAGCAACACTCTGAAAAACTTGATACCTTTGAGGGTACTACGAAGAGAGGTCTTGTATTGGATTGAAAGAAAAAATCAACACATCGAATACCCTCCCGCACTATGACCGCTAGGAAGATCGGGCATTTATTGTGATTTTCAAAAATCCAAGGGACACGACACCAAGGATTGCAGACATTTAGCAATCAAAGTCAATAAGCGAGCTGCGGAAGGCAAGATAGACCGATTCTTGGCCAATCGCCCAAGAAAGGATCGGCGTAACAAAGAGTGAGTAAGACCGATGAGGGACGAGAGAGCTCATGAAGCCCCACCTTGATGAGGAGTCATAAACATAATAGAGGGAGCCTAGCTCCTGAAGGGAAAGAGGCTGATAAACGAAGATAACAACACTTGAAGAGACGTATGAGTTTACTTTAGCTTCGGTCATTTACCTAGACCTGCACCCCACTCCGACGCCTTAGTAATTGAAATGGTAATTAATAACTTCTTGGTGAAAAGAGTCCTAATGGGAACCGGAAGCTCGGTAAACATATTAACTAAAGGGGCATACTATTCACAAAGTTTTTGGCTATACTAATTTTGAAAGAATTATCCCCGGTAACGGCGCTAAAAACTTGTTCACCACTTTTCTACTGATAAGTTTAATAACTTGTTCGCAAGATTTTGGCTTTAAGGTATAGGTGTTGTTAATACCACTTATCAAATAGAAGAATGATGATAACTGCAAGTATACAGTTGCGATGTAGTTTTAAAAGATATCGATCCCACAAGGAAGGAATCAGCTCTAAAGATCAAAAAGAGGAACAAAACAAAAGAAAATAATGTAATTTAGTTTGGAGGATTGGAATGATGGATGGATAGATAATGTATGAAAGATTAGAAAAGATAAAAAGTACATAGATATTCCCTACGAACAAGTATAGTAAAGAAAACATGCAAAATCATCAAAGATATTACGTAAACTAGATTAATTTAATAAATTCGGTTCTAAACACTCAGATATTCAATTATTCATAGCAAAGCAACACATGAAATTACCTTTCTAAATTTAGCGCAAATGAATTAAGACGATTATATAAACCTGGATGACAATATACTTCATATATTTTCAACCATTTTTTGATGCAAATGGAGATACTAGGTAAATCTTGGGAGTAAAATGATCTAAAGTGGAATTCTATGTAAAAAGAGTGAAAAAGGTGCGAAAAGATGCGTGGAACTTAAAGATTTGGCTTAGGATCGAAGCTGTCAAAGATCGATGAAGTTACAAGAAGAATTCTGAAGAAACACAATTCACAGTTGTGACAACAATTCACGGTCTTGACTTGATACACTTCAGAAATAGAAAATTGTCAAACAAAGATTCACGGTCGTGAATTGTATATCGCGGTCGTGACTTGGATGGTTTTTTGGTCAAATCTTCTTAACTACCATCCGCTAGATAAGAATAATCAACCGCCATCAACCAACAATGAATAGACACTTATCAGAAGTCAACCAATCATGAAAAGGTGCCTATCCATTGTGGATAAGATTGAAGCTTCTCAACCAATCACAATGAAGTGATGCAATCTTTCGCCAATGGACACAACTCTTTGTATGGATAGACGTAACCCTTCGAACTCTATAAATAGGGCTCCAAACCTTACAAATTTCATGGAGTGCATGGTGCATGGAGAGCATTAGAGTGCAATTATAGGGTTACGTATGGTGTGTGTAGATAGAGAATAAAATATCTAGTTTTCACTAAGTTCATAAGTGTTAGCAAGAAAATGTTTAAGTGATTCGAATCCTTATTTCGATCACTAGATTTCTCTACATATTTGAGCAATTGTTGTATAAGTGTGCTTGCAAATCACTTATCAATAAAAGTTTTCGTTCTTCAACATTCATTTGTTCGATATTCACAAAGAATAGCATCCTAGCGGAGGTTCTTTACGGGTCGAGACCGGATTCAAAGTAGACACAGGCATTGCGGGAATTGATGACTCCCATTAAAGAGTGGATATGGTTTGATCAACTTTAGCTTTCACTTGCAAACCTTACAACTTTACTTTGTTTTCTACTTATACTCTCTATTTCAAAGTTTATGATATGTCTATGTGTCATTATGTGTATTTCTTGTTGAGTCTTTTATATTAATCAAGTTAGATGCCTTTGAGTTAACTTTAAGAGTAGTTTTAGGGTTAACGAGATTTTGTATAATCACTGGATCTGTGATTTTAACGCTGTTTAGTGAGCCAACATTTTTGGAATGGTAACTTGCTAAATGTGGCTATGTGAGAGCGACCCGTACCAAGCATAGTAATATTGTTGTCCAGGTTTATATAATCTTCTTAACTCGTTTGCACTAGATTTAGAAAAGTCATTTCATGTGTTGCTCTGCGGTGAATCATTACACATCTGAGTGTATAGAATTGATTATGTTAAATTAGTCTAGTGAATGTAATAACTTTTTCGAACTTGCATGTTTTCTTTTCTATACTTATTTCGTAGGAAAAATCTATATATTTAGAGTCTCTAGTCTTCCATACATATATCTATCCATTTTTCATTCTAATCCTCCCATCTAAAATCCAAAAATATTTTATTTTCTTTATTCCATTTTTCTTGTAGATCTTTAGAGCTAGTCCTTCCCTGTGGGATCAATATCTTTTAAAACTACATCATAATTGTATACTTGTAGAGGTCACCATTTTTCTTTTCAGATAAGCGGTACTAACAATACCTTTTCGTATTTTGAACTTATATCATATCGGTAGGAAAATGGGAGACAAGGTTTTTGGCTTCATTATTAAATAAATAAATCCTAGGGGTTATTAGAGTCGAAACCTTGCGAACAAGTTTTTGGCGCCATTGCCAGGGAAGGTAAGTGCGTTCTAGAGATTACGGTACGTCTTTATTTTTATTTTGCTTTTATTTTAATTATATGTTTATCTGCTTGTTATGTTATTTGTTTAGAGTTAAAATGTTTGCTAATATACATTGGGATAAGTTTTGTGGTGATTACATGATTGATAACTTACTTGATACATGCGTAGATGAAATATGTCATGTTACATCTCTTGAAGAATCAAAATCAGAATCCCTTGAAAATTTAGAATTTTCCTCAGAAATTGAAAAATTAGTTAGAGAAGATAATCCTATACCACCTTCTATTGATAAACCACCCTTAGTAGAATTGAAGCAATTGCCTGTTCATTTAAAGTATGCATTTTTAGGAAGCAACAATACTGTACCCGTTATCATTTCTAGTAAGTTATCTAATCTATAGGAAGAAGCATTATTGGAGATAATAAAGGGTAGAATAAGGAGTATTGGATGGCAAATTTTTGATATTAGAGGGATTAGCCCTAATATAGTGATGCCTTCCATAAATTTGGAAACTGAAAGTAAACCTAGAATAGAAAGGCAGAGAAGATTAAATCCTCACATGAAGGAAGTTGTTAAAAAGGAAATAATTAATTTTCTAGGTGCAGGAATTATCTATCCAATTTCAGATAGTGAATGGATCATCCCTGTTCAATGTGTTCTGAAAAAAGGAGGTATTACTGTAGTTCAGAATGAAAAAGGTAACTTAGTTCCAACTAGGACAACAATTGGATGGAGAGTTTGCATAGACTACAGAAAATTAAATGCAGCCACTAGGAAAGACCATTTCCCTTTACCATTTATAGATCAAATGCTAGAAAGGATATCAGGTCATGCATTTTACTATTTTCTATATGGATTCTCTGGATATTTTCAAATTCATATTAGGCTAGACGACCAGGACAAAACCACTTTTACATGTCCATTTGGTACATTTGCTTATAGAAGAACGCCTTTTGGTTTATGCAATGCTCCGGCTACCTTCCAAAGGTGTGTTTCAGCTATTTTTAGTAAGTATGTGGAGGATATTATGGAAGCTTTCATGGATGATTTCTCAGTATATGGAGATTCTTTTGAGATATGTCTAGAAAATTTAGATGAAGTACTTGCTAGATGTGAAGAAACTAATTTGGTATTGAACTGGGAGAAATGTCATTTTATGGTTAATTAAGGTATAGTATTAGGTCATAAGATAGATGAGAAAGGAATTCACGTAGATATAGCAAAAATCGAAATCATAGAGAAATTACCTCCTCCCATTAATGTTAAGGGAATAAGATCATTTCTAGGCCATGTTGGATTTTACAGAAGGTTTATTAAAGATTTTTCAGTTATAGCTAAACCCTTGACTAATTTGTTAGTTAAAGATTAAAAGTTCGAATTCTCTGATGACTGTTTAAAAGCTTTCAAAACTTTAAAACAAGCATTAGTTTTGGCTCTCATTATAGTCAAACCAAATTGGTCTCTACCATTTGAATTGATGTGTGATGCTAGTGATGTAGCTATTGGTTGTGTTCTAGGTCAAAGGTATAAAAAGAGTTTGCATGCAATATATTATGCAAGTCACACTTTGTCCTCTTCACAATGCAATTACACCACCACTGAAAAAGATATGTTAGCAGTCGTATATGCATGTGACAAGTTTAGATCATATTTGATAGGGTCTAAAGTAATAGTCTATACTGATCATGCTACTTTAAGATATCTATTTGCTAAGAAAGATGCCAAACATGGATTAATTAGGTGGATCCTTCTGTTACAAGAATTTAACTTAGAAATAAGGGATAAAAATGGAAGTGAGAATACCGTAGCTGATCACTTATCTTGTCCAGAATATGATAAGGGACCTATAGGTGAAACTGGTGATATTAATGAATTCTTTCCAGATGAAAATCTAATGTTTGTTAAACATACTGTTAGTCCATGGTATGCTGATTATGCAAATTATTTGGTTACGCATACTTTACCCTCTTATTTAGATTCTAATGGTAAGAAGAAATTTCTTAAAAATATTAGATCATTCATGTGGGATGATCCTTATTTGTTTAAGGTATATGCCGACAGTATTATTCGCAGATATATAGATGATACTAACTTTTCTTCGGTTTTAAGTCATTGCCATGATAGCATTTATGGAGGACATTTAGGACCAGCAAAAACTGCTGCTAAAGTCTTAGAGAGTGGATTTTATTGGCCAACATTGTTCAAGGATGCTAGAGATTTTGTTCAGAATTGTGACAATTGTCAGAGAACAGGAAATATAAGTCGAAGAGATGAGATACCATTGAAAAACATCTTAGAAGTAGAGCTTTTTGATGTTTGGGGTATAGATTTCATGGGACCATTTCCTACATCCAATGGTAATAATTACATTCTTGTAACAGTTTATTATGTTTCAAAATGGGTTGAGGCTAATGCATATAGTAAGAATGATGCTAGAGTAGTTGCAAAGTTTCTTAAGCAATTATTTAGTAGATTTGGATTTCCTATGACCATTATTAGTTATGGAGGTTCACATTTGATCAATAAGACTTTTGAAAGCTTGTTGCAAAAGTATGGAGTTAATCACATGATTGCTACCCCATATCACCCTCATACTAGTGGTCAAGTAGAAGTTTCTAATAGAGAAATAAAGTTTATTCTTGATAAGACTATCGCAAATTCTAGGAAGGATTGGTCTACTAAATTAAACGATGCATTATGGGCTTACAGAATAGCTTTTAAGACACCAATTGGTATGACTCCCTATAAGTTGGTTTACGGAAAGTCTTGTCATTTACTAGTAGAATTAGAGCATAAGGGTTTATAGCCTTTGAAGAATTTGAATATGGATTTACACAAAGCTGGTGATAGAAGAAAGTTGGATTTAAATGCGTTAGAAGAACTATGTTTGTCATCATATGAAAATGCGAAGATCTATAAAGAGAAAACAAAACAATGGTACAACGCAAAAATACGTGAAAAGAAGTTTAAAATCGGTGATAAAGTTCTATTATATAATTCCAGGCTTTGTTTATTCCCCGAAAAACTCAAAACTCATTCGAAAGGACCCTATGAAGTTATTCAAGTGATTAATAATGGAGCTTTGGTATTAAGATCTGAACATGGAGAAATATTCCAAGCCAACGGTTAACAATGCAAACCTTATCTTGAAAAATATGAAAAACAAGACGTTGATGTTCAATTGCTATCTTCACCATGAAAAATCAAGGAATAATAGTAAATATTTATCTTTTGTATTTAACAAAGTTTGTTTGTGTTTTTGTTTCCAAGTTTTTATAGGTGCAAGTCTAAAAATTGAAGAAATTTGAAGAATAAAGAAGATCACAACTTTTCGCCACTTTTCTACTGATAAGTTTAATAATTTGTTCATAAGATTTGGCTATGTATTAATGGCAAAAAGAACTTGTTCACGTAATATAGGTGTTATCAGTACCTCTTATCAAATAGAAAAATGATGATAACTGCAAGTATACAGTTGTGATGTAGTTTTAAAAGATATCGAAACCACAGGGAAGGAACCAAGTCTAAAGATCAATAAGGAAGACAAAATAAAGAAAATAAAATAATATAAGGTTTTGGATAGGAGGGTTAGAAGAATGAGTAAATAAAGATATGAAAGATTAGAGAATCTAAATATATAGAGAACATGCAAGTTCAGCAAAGATGTTATGATTCACTAAACTAATCTAACAGACTCCGTTCAAAATACTCAGATGTTCAATTATTCACTGCACAACAACACATGAAATAACTTTTCTAAACCTAGCGCAAACGAATTAAGATAATTATATAAACATGGACAATGTCAATACTATGCTTAGTATGGGTCGCTCTCACATAGCCATATTTAGCAAGTTACCATTCCAAAAATGTTGGCTCACTAAACAGCATTATATCACAGATCAAGTGATTATACACGATATTGTTAACCCCAAAACTACTCTTAAAATTAACTCCAATGCATATAACTTGATTAATATAAAAGACTTAACACCAAATATGCATTATTACACATAGACATATCATAAACTTCAAAATAGAAAGTATAAGTAGAAAGCAAAGCAAAGTTGTAAAGTATGCAAGTGAAAGCTAAAATTGATCAAACCGTATCCACTCTTTAATGGGAGTCGTCAATTCCCGCAATTCCTACGTTTGCTTTGAATTCGGTCTCGGCCCATACAGAACCTCTGCTAGGATGCTATTCTTTGCGAATATGGAACAAACAAATATTGAAGAACGAAAACTTTAATTGATAAGTGATTTGCAAGTACACTTATATAATAATTTGTTAGAGAATATAGAGAAATCTAGTGATCGAAACAAGGATTCGAATCACTTAAACATTTTCTCACTAACACTTATAACGTATCAAATTCTCTATCTATACATACACTATATTTCACTCATGCACTCTAATGCACCCCTTGCTGCTTGAATGCTGCACGAAATTTTTGAGGTTTTGAAGCCCTATTTATAGAGTTTCAAGGGTTGCGTCTATCCAAATGAAGAGTCGCGTCCATTGGTGAATGATTACATCACTTCATTGTGATTAGTTGAGAAGCTTCAATCTAATCCACAATGGATAGGCACCTTTTCATGATTGGTTGATTTCAGATAGGTGTCTATTCGTTGGTAGTTGATGGCGGTTGATCATGCTTATCTCACAGTTAGTAGTTAAGAAGATAAAACTAGAAAACCGTCCAAGTCGTGACCGCGATATACAAGTAATGACCGTGAATCTTTGATTCGCAAAATTCTATTCAGAAGAAGAACAGGTCACAACCGGGAATGGTTATCGCGACCGTGAATTGCATTTTTCTTCAGAATTCTCCTTGTGACTTCACCGATCTTTGATAGGTTCGATCCTAAGCCAAATCTTTAAGTTCCACGCATCTTTTGCACCTTTTTCACTCTTTTTTCATAGAATTCCACTTTTGATCATTTTACTCCCAAGATTTACCTAGTATCTGCATTTGCATCAAAAACAACTACATACCACGTGAAATCTTTTATATGAAGTATAAAAATGACTTAAACTATAGTGTTTATTGTGTAAATTTATCATGATAATAAGTGTAATTATACACTTATCATACCCCCACACTTAACTTTTACCTTGACTTCAAGGTAAATTCAACAAAAGTGTATAAATTTGGTAAACAAATTCGTACCTTATTGGCGAAAGATTATTGCAGCGAGTACCACATTCCATGTTGCAAAAGATTTCAAGAAGAAGTTCGAAATTTCCCACAAATTAGTAATGTGCAATTTATATAGCTCAGTTGCGTACCTTTGTTCATAGTGGAGAGTCAACCAAATAGTAATCTTCATATAAGCGTTATATGCATTCTCGAATATTACCTTCTCTTAAGCATAGTATAAAGTATAAAGGACATAAAGAGCACACTTTGATTATTTTCTCTCAA
>CATIWQ010015572.1:0-17954 GCA_949673415.1 Euphorbia schlechtendalii
TTCGATCACTAGATTTCTCTATATTCTCGAGCGATTGTTGTATAAGTGTACTTGCAAATCACTTATCAATAAAAGTTTTCATTCTTCAATATTCGTTTGTTTGATATTCGCAAAGAATAGCATCCTAGCGGAGGTTCTGTACTGCCCGAGACCCAATTCAAAGCAGACGTAGGAATTGCTGGAATTGATGACTCCCATTGAAGAGTGGATACAGTTTGATCAACTTTAACTTTCACTTGCATAACTTACAACTTTGCTTTGCTTTCTACTTATACTTTCTATTTCAAAGTTTATGATATGTCTATGTGTCATAATGCGTATTTAGTGTTAAGTCTTTTATATTAATCAAGTTATGTGCGTTGGAGTTAATTTTAAGAGTAATTTCGGGGTTAACAATATCATGTATAATCACTGGATCTGTGATATAACGCTGTTTAGTGAGAAAACATTTTTGAAATGGTAACTTGCTAAATGTGGCTATGTGAGAGCGACCCGTACTAAGCATAGTATTGACGTTATCCAGGTTTATATAATTGTCTTAATTCTTTTACGCTAGGTTTAGAAAAGTTATTTCATGTGTTGCTCTGTGGCAAATCATTGAACATCTGAGTGTTTTGAATCGAGTTTGTTAGATTAGATTAGTGAATTGTAACATCTTTATTGAACTTGCATGTTTTCTCTTCTATACTTGTTCGTAGGGAAAATCTCTATATTTAGATTCTCTAGTCTTCCAAATCTATATTTACTCATTTGTCATTCTAATCTTCCTATCCAAAACCTCCAATCTATTTTTATTTTATTTACTCTGTTTTCCCTTGTTGATCTTTAGACTTGGTTCCTTCTCTGTGGGTTTGATATCTTTTAAAACTACATCATAACTATATACTTGCAGTTATCATCATTTTTCTATTTGATAAGAGGTATTGATAACACCTGTATTTTACGTGAACAAGTTTTTGGCACTATTGTTGAGGATAAGCCCTTCGAAACGAGTGTAGTCAAATCTTGCAAACAAACTATTAAACTTATCAGTAGAATAGTGGTGAACAGTATACAAAGATGTATACTAGGTATAACACCCAAAACAAACAGGTATATATGATCATATACATGGCATAATTTCATCTTTTAAAAAAACAAATGTTAAAAAAAGAATCACCTCCATTTTGGAAGCATAAGAATATTGCTCGTCCAAATAGTCTTCATGAATTTTCGGAAGAACAGTACGAGTTTGAAAAGCAAGCTTCCTATTCTTGTAAATCAAATCTGGTATCATACCATTCAAAAACTCAAGAAGAGATACTATCGGCAAAGAATTCCCAGCCTTAATCATAGAATTAAGAGATTCAGCAATGTTGGAAGTCATTGAACTATACCTTTTCCTTAAACAATGAACACTACTCCACCTCTCATAACCAAGTTTTAAAAGATATTCTCTAATCTTTGAACTTATGATATCCAATTGCACCATTTTCTCCTCAAAATGTTTCAATGTATAAGCTTCATAAGCAAGCCTAAAGTACTTGGACAAATCTTTTGTATTTGATTTGAAAATCGATTTCAAATTCTGCAACAGATGATAAATACAAACACAATGAGGAATATTTGGAATAACATCAATGCAAGCTTTCTCAATGTTATTGTGTTTATCAGAAATAATAAGCATGACATCTCTCTCCTTGAAAACTTCAATAAACTGCCTAAAAAACCATGCCCATGAGAGATCATTCTCACTGTCAGCAACTGCATATGCAAGTGGGAAAGTCATTCTTGACAGAGAGAATAACAAAACAGTTTTAAAATAAAAAACTGTAACACTTAATATACCTGGTACAATATTTATTATACCTGGCATAATGCTTATTATACCTGGTATAAACAAATGAAATTAAACTAAAAATACAAACTAAAAAGAAAACAAACCTGCAGCATCAAGTGTACTTGCGCAAATCAATGTCCCTCCATAGCAAGATTTCAGAAAAGTGGCATCAACAACGATAACAGGATGACAATGATCCAAGCCTTGAATCGAAGCACTAAGAGCAACAAAAACATACAAAAATCCGTTCCCACTAGTTTCAAGCTTCAAAGATGAACCGAGATTCATACATTGAAGCTTAAACAAATAAATAGGAAGCAAACTAAAAGATTCTGATGGAGAACCCCTTATCATATTCAGAGCTATTTCCCTCGCTTGCCAAGCTTTTTGATAACTAATTTCAGAGCCTTATCTATTCCTAACATCCCTAAGGATATCACTTAGAGTACATATTGTCTTCTCACTCAAGAATAAATCCTTAATAAATTTGGAAACAATAGATCTAGTAACATGTCTCTTATTTGAATTACGAGTATCAACACTACATGTATGCTCACCACAAAAATTTCTAACTATAAAACATCCAGTATTACCCCTACGCGATGCCTTGAAAAACCAAGAACAATCATCATCAATACAACGGATCCAATACTGTTTCGGATATGATTTCACAAACTTGAACTGAAAATTCCTCTTAATAGCAAAAAAACTCATTGCATCCTTTAAAAAACCTTTATTCATAAAACTTGACCGACTTTAACAAACTAAATACTACTATCACACATATGTATAGGATCTGCCACAATATCATGACCTGCATCAACAATAAGCTTATCTATTTCTTCAAAAACACCCTCCCTAACATTTCCCAAAAATAAAGAATGATCATCTTCCTCAATCGATAAATCCAACATATCATGTTGTTTAACAATATCTAAACCAGTTTCATCACATGGATCAATAGGGGTGACACGGTCATTAGATAAATCTACAAAAATAAAATGGAAAAAATCAATAATCAGACCCAAAAGCTATTAAACATATATAAACAAACAACATATTCTTGGTATAATATATTACATACCAGGTATAACACAAATTATACCTGGTATATCGAATATCATACTAACAAAACAGTAAAAAAGAACCATATTAACATCAAATGAAAGATAAAAACAATACCATCATTCATCTCTGAAACATCAGAGCACGCTGAAACAAACACAAAGCAATCTGAAAGATTCTTACTCTCAATTCTCAGATGAAGAAAAAAGCAAACAGACATATCATACAGATTTCCATTGGACAATCAGAATGTGAAATCTGATACTCAAACTTTAAAACTAATTTATTTATTTCTAATAACAACATTCTCTGCAATTATCCGTTTGAAATTTGAAAAACTAACATCCTTATCAACAATTACACCACATGAACTGTAATTAGTGAAATTAAAATCATCAGTCCACACTCCTCCATAACAAACAAAAATAGAAATATTCTCCATAATTCAAACTTGAACCAATAAAAATCTAACATAAGAAAACAAACAAATCTGACAAAAAAGTGACAATCTGAATCACAAAAACTATAAATATGAAACAACCGAGAAATCATGATCTAAGAATAACAAGAAAACACAAAATCAAAATAAGAAAAAAACTGTAGATCAGGAGCATGAAAAATCGAAACTAACAAACTAGAACACTACATAAATAAAAAAAAGTAAGAGATAAGAAGTAGAACTTACACAAAATCAACAGCAAAACACAAAAATTGAAATTAAAAAATGCAGATTAAAAAACAGAAGAAGAAGCAGAGATTATAGAGAGAGACAGAGAGAAACGTGATCTTAGAGAGGGAGAAGGATAAAAAACAATAATGGTAAAAGCAAAAAGCAAAAGTTAAAAAAGTAAGGATATCAAAAATAGAATTGTATAGTATCAAAAACAAAAATATTTTATTGAAAGTGGGTATACACTTGTATTTCCCTTTTAGTATTAATACCAAGCCCAACCTATATGTTAGTCGAGTCATTGGGCCTGACCTTTAACATTTTTTTTAACCCAAACTCAACCCATGTAAATCTGGCATGGACGAGCCTTATGGACCCATGCCCAGGTCTACTTCTAATATTAAGAATTAAAAGTTGATGCTCGGTTCTAGAGAAAGAGGCAGTGGATTTGGCAGCCACCATGTCGGTCAAAAGAAGCTACGATTCATGGACAAGGATGGGAGTAACTTTTCATTATAGACTCAATCATTGTCTTGTCCAAAAGAAAAACCGAAAACCCATAAATTTTCCAATTGCGAAAGAAGAAATTGGGAAAAAATCAGTATGTACCCAAAGTCAGCTCTACGAGATTGAAACAAATAGAATTTTTGAATATCTTCCTCCAAGCTTCGACCCCATTGTACTCCTGTTCTATCATCTCTTTGTAATCATTGAACTTTGTTCTTTTTATTTCTAATTGAATCCAATTGGTGGAATTTTTTTGAATCTTAATCTCCAAATCATCAATTAATTATGGATTTTTGTTGCAAATATGATTCCTGATGTCAAAGTAAAGAACACAACTCTGTTTTGTCTCTTCAAAAGCATCTACCTATTCTCAACCTAATCTCTTTTTTAACTTAGTTAATTCGGTTGGAGTTTTGGGTAACTGGGAACTGAATTTATTCAGTTGATTCTACCCCAAGTCTGTAATTTTTTACCTTGAAACTCTAATCTGATTGTAATTTCCAACCCTATTGTGGAAGATTGGCATCTGTTCAAAAATTTTGGTTTGGTTTATAATAATATTTTATATAAATAACGCCACGTGCCACTGATGTGACGCGTTTATTTTTCACACATTGGGTTGAAAGTGGTTAAAGGTTAATGAAAGATTAGAATATAAAAATTGGCTTTATACTCCAATCTTCGAAGTTGAATTGTGTATTGCCTTGGCCGAATTGTGTATCTGCAAGATAAAACAAGGTTAGAGGGGCTAGCCGTGTGACCGGTGTAGCCTCTCCAATGCTTAAATTAACGATGGATTTAAGAAAGGAAGCAGAGAATAATAACAATTCAGAATCAGATATCATACCTTTGAGGTATTGATGCCTTTATATAGGTATTTAGATGGTCCTAAATAGATTAGGATTAGGAATTATAGTCGCATAAGGACTATATTACTTGATTTGATGTTATCCCCTTAATAGGATAGAGTTTTATCCCATATAGAATATGTCTCTTACTTGTAGAGAAATACTCGGAACCTTATTTTGAATAGGAATTATTTATCGAGTTATCAGAAATCCCTCTCTTATACTATTTGAAGCCTTTTAAGGTTGAAGGTGCTTTTTTGCTTGTCAAACTGTTTTGTAGGCTTTCATTATTCAGACACACTCATTGAAGCGAATATGATGTCCATACAATTACCATTATGTGACTACGTGGCTATCTAAATAGGTTCACTTTTGGCTTGTCGGCTTCGCGATATGCTGCCATGTGACTATTTCTTACAACTATTGATAGATTCGCTTTTGGCTCGTCACCCATGATTGGCGGTATTGTGCCACGGAATTTGTTAGCCCACATGTAATTTTCATAAAGATATCAACTCTCTCTTTGGGTGTGCTTAACGGATGATGTATTGTTAGCTTTCTTAGCTATGCTTTTTCAAGTTGAATAGATAGATTGAGACTTGTTCTCTTTGCAAAAGTATGTTGAAGCAATGTAATTTAATATCTCTTGATAAAGATTAAAATAATGAATGTATGACGTTAGTATACGTAACAAGATAGCAAATTGAATTCATCCTTTTTCTACTGTCTAAATGAATTGAACTTGATCATCCATCGAATGTGAATTTTCTTATGGAGAAACTTGTTGAACGACTTAATTGAGCAATTTATTGCTCAAACTCCTCAAATGTTTTCAGCTTTGACAAAAAAGAGAGGACTTTGATCAAGTACGTCATTGCCGTGATTAAAGAAATATATGATAGTTCCTGCACTTCATGAGACAGCATTAGTTTGGTGTAAACAATAGCAATTTAATTTAGAAAGCTTCGTCAAAGATTAATTCAGCTATAATAATGCCAACTATTTTTTCAATGTCGAAGAGAGAAATCAGGTCATTACTGGGGTAATTCATTCGACTCGGTGTTATGCTCCTTTTTCTTGTAGAAGGAGTACTTATTTCCTTGAACCTGAACTTGTCAAGATAGTTATAGAGAAAAAGATTTCACCCAATAGCCTTATGCCAGGCTCATTACTTATATTAGAATCTCAAAATAATATTCTAATTGGATGATCATGATTAGCCAATTCATCCATATCACATGGAGATTTTACTTATCTGTCATAGTGTTATTGCAGATTTTGATTATCATCCGTGAAAAATTCTTGTCCAAGATGTTGGGCTTCAACATATTCCAACCTGCAGCTTAGTTAAACCGTTTTGAATCACTAATCAAATGGTTTTGCCCCTGATTTGGAATTTTGTTTAAATTATTAAACCACATGAATCACATAAAAAAATAACCGATTAGTAGATTACATGAACTTGCTAATAAAGATTCTGCTTAGGAGAGATAAATACAAAATAAGATGATATAATTAAGATTAGCAGGATACTTTCACCGATTCATTCGCGTACTTGTGATTATTGACAATTATCCATGAGAGAGTCCTGTATAAGATGTTGCACTTTAGCATGCTCTAAACTACAACTATATTAAGTTAGAGTAACAAACTCTGAATGAAATATCAAGCAAAAATATTTATGCGATTAATAGCTGTAAATACAAGCACACAGCTAATTGAAGCCATCCTTCTCGCTGTAGCTTGACAAAAATTGGATTTTAGTTAGCGAACAAATTATTATTAACTCACTCAAGGATTTCAATACTATTGAACGGACGCCATTCACATGCCACTGAATTGGAATTCAATTATCAACCATGTTGCCAATTTACTATGCAAATAATAATGGGATTAAGCTACTGTAGATCATTAATTACACTATGCAAATAATAATGGAAGAAAATCATGGCATTAGACTATTGTATATCATTAATTGGATATACAAGAAATATGAAATAAATCATGTTTTCTCATCAACAATTGGAACTTATCTCTTCGTTACCGCATTGATAGAAAAATTTAGACTTTCAAAAGTCGTGTTCTGAACTAAAGTTCTCGCCTAAAGAAGTAAATTTAGTCCACGCTCACAGCACCAATGAAAGATTAAAATATAAAAATTGGCTTTATGCTCCAATCTTCAAAGTTGGATTGTGTTATTGCCTTGGCCGAATTTTGTATCTACAAGACAAAACAAGGTTAGAGGGGCTGGCCGTGTGACCAGCGTAGCCTCTTCGATGCTTAAATTAGCGATGGATTTAGGAGAGGAAGAAGAGAATAATAATAATTTAGAATCAGATATCATACCTTTGAGGTATTGATGCCTTTATATAGGCATTTAGATGGTCCTAAATATATTATGATTAGGAATTATAGTCGTATAAGGACTGTATTGCTTGATTTGATGTTATCCCCTTAATAGGATAGAATTTTATCCCATATAGAATATGTCTCTTACATGTAGAGATTTACTTGGAACCTTATCCTGAATACGAATTATTTACCGAGTTATCAGTTAATTTGATTGTTCTTTCCCAAGCTGCTTTTTTAAAAATTTCAAATTTCAAGCTTTTTTCATTAGTAACAGAATTGATTTTGAAAAAAAAAGTTAGATAGTTCATAATTAAATAGTATCAATGATCAAAATGTGTTATTCAAAGCCAAAATATATAGTTTCTATAACAAGTTTGTGATAACAGCTTATTGGGATAACAGCTTGAAAAACAATACCAAAAAAGCCCTATGTGTGATGGAGGGAGTTCAGAGATGCACTTTTCCAAAGATGAATGAGCTACGAGGTTCTTTTGAAAGAATTTGGGGGCAGTGTGTGAAAATATGATAGGTGAGGAAGCAAATGATTCATTTTACCAGTGTTTTAAAAGATGATAGGCGATATTCAGACGATTAAAACCTCTAGGGACCTAGGAGGATTGTTATTTTTATATTTTAAATATTAATTAATGAATTAGAATAATAAATTTAACTAGAACATACATATTTAAATAATAAAACTTAATATTCATGCAACAACAATTTTTTGGACTTTGACGACTTTTTTTAGGTTTTGGCGACACTATTCTGGGATTTGGCGAAGCTTTACTGATCTTTGACATAACTTTTTAGGGTTTGGCAACATTTTACCTTAACCGACCTATTACATAGAATTGTGGAGGTATTCCAAAAAACCCCGTTTAAGCAACCATCTTGCCCGCATTTTAAAACAGAACATTTAGCTTTTAAAGTTTGATTCAAAAGTGATACGTGAATAAGTGGCAAAACCTTATGACGGTCCCTCTTCTTCTCAAAAGGTTCTTGGTCGCTTGCGATTAAGGGTTGGATGCGTTAGATGATAAAAAGTTGACTTTTAAAGTGGCACAACATGTGGTCCTCCTGGCAAGATAAGTTATAGTTTTTGCTTATTGATTTTGTTACAAAGTTGTTTCTTAGAAAAAAAAAAGAATCGGATTAAAGTGATGTATGAAATTTCAGGTGGCAATAAATTGGCCACCTGATAATGCATAAAATTGAGCATCATCTTTGTGTAGTAGTACTTTTTTACTTTTTTTGAATATGTTGTGATTTTAAAGCATATTAGTTATCCTTCATACTGTTATATAATTTTCATCGGAAACCTCAAGGTTACTTTAAGAACAATAACTATACTTCTATACATATAAATTTCATATACATTACCTTAACACCTTTTATATAATACTCCAAATACTTAGAATAACCAAATCAAAATCCTAATCGATAGAAATTAGAGACTTCACCAATCTAAAACCTGTTGATATGAGCTTAAAACCCGCAACTAAAGTTAATTTTTCTTTGTCTGTATATCACTAATTTCAGGAAGAATATGCTTCCACTGAAGGTTTCAAGTTTCAACCATTTAGTGGTGGAAGTATTGAACTCCAAGCTTAGATTGATTTTCATGTTCTAACTACATCTGGAGATGGTCTTAGCATTTTGGTGAGTAATGAAGTTTTGCATTTTCTAATTGACTCTATCATCTTGAATCTTGAAAAAATTTCAAGATCTTATCCATTCCAACTCAAGAATGAAGAGCCTGATTAAAAAACCTACCATCACAACTCAATTTCAAGATTAACTATTTAAGTTCAATTTTTTAAGCAGTTGAACACATAAAGAAGATTGAGAGAAGTTATTGAACCTTGAGGATAAGGTTTACAGGGAGGGGATTGTTAAATGAAAAAGTATGTTGTTTCTATCTACAATTTTCTAAAGTTTTCTTACTTGGACTTTCATAAAAAAAATGTAGCACATATCTCTCCTCATTAAATAAAAATTGTCTATTTTTCTCTCCAAGATTTGTGCTTTTGTTTATCCCTCTAATTTGTTTTTATTCCCTTTCCTCCTCTTTCTCTTGCAAACTTCCGGTCGCCTGAAGTTTTTCTTGCATCATCGTTCTTTGTTGTATGGAAGGAGGAGGAACACCGATTTGCATCTAATTACACGTAAGAGACATTTATATCTGTTAGACCGAGTAAGGGTGTAAAATAGGTCAGAGGGGGGATGAATGACTCTTTTTTCAAGTTCACTGATAACTTTAGAAAACGTTGCTTCTGAAGTTACTTCTGAGTAAGAGATTGTTGCTCAGAAACCCCTTCAATATTTTATGTGTTTTAGATGCGGAAATAAATAAACACAAAAATAACAGAGCAGAATAAATAAATGCAAATAGCGATTTTATCCTGGTTTAGCCTCTGCCTAATCCAGTCCTTGGAAACTCTTATCCAAGATTTAATCCACTATTAACTCTTCTTCTGGTGAAGAGTAAACCTTTTACAAAGCTCTGACTGAAGTTCCTCCAACAGTCTATGCCTTACTGAGCTATACCAACGCAGGAGTAACATCCTAACGTCCTCCTGTGTCTGAGGCTCCAAGCTGAAGTCCCTTTAACAGCTTCTGGTTCAACGAGCTATACCAACTCAAAAGTACTTCCTTCTGAATTTGAGGCTTTGAGCTTCGTCTCTTTCAAGTACCTTCCTTATGAGAACTTAGCTCATTTACATTAACTTACCCTCAGCTTAGTGTGATTAACAGCAGTTTATAAGAGAATAATTTATGTGAACTTCTAAACTTTGTTTCAGTTAGTTCAATTACAAACAAATGAGATTTAAATGTTTGCTATGAGAAGGTTGTGAGTAGATTTAGAATTGATTCACTCTTGAATACTTTTGTTAAGATTCGTCAACCTTCTCCAGTGGTGGAAATCATCCTTTTATAGAGGGAGAGAATGTTTCCGTTGATATTAGGATCGTTGATGGAAATACTGCTGTTGTCTCTCAATCTTGTTTTCGTTAACGATCCATTAGAGAGCTCGTCCAACTTTGATCCGCGTCATGCTATGTTAGGTTGATTTTGGGGGACCACTTTCTACTGCAAATACGTATCGGAGTAGCAGGTGAGATTTGCAAAGAAGTTTTTTATCCTGATTTTGTAACAACTTTTATCTTGTAGTATACTTGGGGATAAGGAGCACGGCGGCATTAAATGCAAAGTCAGCTTTTTGACTTTTTAGCACCGAAAGACTAAGTTGACCTTTTCCAGTTATCAGAGGGGCTTTTTAACAATCTGAGTCTTGAGTGGTCCTCTGAGATATATAAAACTTCTTCTGACTTTAACAGCTACTGAGCATCCTTAGCTCTTCAGACGAAACTTTTTACTTCTAAGGCGAATTCCTTCTGAGCCTTGTTTCTGAACTTTGTTCTTTCGCTGACGACTGCAATGGTGTTCATCTGATATAGTCTGCTGTGCTTCTGAACTTGTAATGTTCCTCTGGCGATGTCTTCTGATTACTGCTCATTTATACTTCTGAGTAGTAATGTTCCTCTGAGTGCTTCTGCCAGTGTCTTCTGACGTATTGTTGTCTTCTGAGTTCTTGTCCAACTCAGTACGTACAATACTCCATGACTGTTTGCTGAGTTATCGTCTGACTCGGTTCTCAACCGTCTGCTGAGTAGTCTTCACTTAATTTGTGATCGTCTACTGAGTGATCATCTTACTCAGTTCTTCGTGACTGCATACTGAGTGATCTTCTGACTTAGTACAAACAGTACCTTATGCTGAACTCAGAACTTACAAAACTTCACATTATGAATTCAGAACCCAACAGGTATAATAATCATTATAACAATTCAAAAAATATTCAAATCATTAGAGATGAAGAAAGTATTAAGATCCAATTTCAGATTTTGCATTTGAATAGTATATGATCTTTATACCAGGTATAACGGTAATTATACCTCGTATGACAATCATTATAACGAATAATATTAAGGAATATTCAAACAATTGGTTATAAAGAAGGTATCAATATCAAGTTTCATATTTCACATTAGAATCCAATTTTCGAATCACGTCATTATACCTGGTATAATGTAAAATAATATTAAAAAAATTGAAGATAAAAAAGTATAAGATCAAGTTTAAGATATCGCATTTGAATAGTATTATAGTCATTATACCAGGTATAATGTCTATTATACCTGGTATAATAATGATTATACCCGAAATTGGTAGTTTTCTTATATTCACATATTTTGAAAAATCAAAACATAAATTCACGTTTTTTGAAAAATTAAAACTTAAAATGTGAGATTTGTAATATTACACCTTGGTATGACCTAAAATTATTTTGACTTTTCTGGTATTCACGTAAAAACCCCAATAAATAACTTCATCTATATATAACACATCAAAAACTATCATGTCAACCATAAAAGATAACTTTATACTCTCACCAAATTTGATGTGAAAATTAAAATTTTTAGAATATTCAAGATGACATACATTAACGAAAAGTGTCTAAGTTCGATTTTAGCTACAATTTTTTGAATCAATAACCATGATCGCTTCAACTTCTATCTCTACAATTTTGGAAAATCTTTCCCATGTATGGGAAGAATATTCCAATCATATCAACGTGTATAATAATTGATATCACGGCTCACCAAGGCCCAAATAACACACTTTGGCCCAGAAAGAAGGGGCTCCTCAACAGGCCATACTTTAGCAGAATAAAGTGTCGCAGATCCCTTAGCACACTCACATCGTCGAAGCATGTGGTGCCCGAACATGTCTCAATGCTTATATACTCTGCTAATGCTGAGGCCTCTAAAGCTAAACTACTCCTTCAGCGATACCCTTGGTGTCTTTGCTGAAGCACCTTCAACAAGACCCTTGCCGGTTAAGCGCACTCCTTATCTCTCCACTATCACATTAAATGCAAACCTAACTGGCAGAGGGGAATCATTTAATGCTCCGATGGTGGAAAAGACCCCCATGTAGCTTGCCACTTGTGCACAGCTCATAGGCAGGTCCCACAGGTCATCATCACACAAATTCCTATAAATAGCAAGGCAATCTCCCACTTTCAAGGTAAATGCCATTCTTAGAATACACACTCACTACCTCTCCCAAATAGCTAACTTTAGCATCGGAGGGTCTTCGTCGGAAACACTTCCGACCGGAGACTTATTTTGCTAGATCCGAGGACGTTGAAGGCTGTGGACTTCACCCGACGGATACCAATAATTCCTTTAGCAATTAAACAAATAAGTCAAATTAAGTATGTTTTAATTGGGAAAAAATCTCCTTTCTCAAATTGGGTATCCCAAACCATGCCCCCCACTATTCTAAGCAATCCCCAACATCTTAATTCCCTTCCCCAACATCTTAATTCCTTTCTGCATACGTTCCAAATTCTAAGGAACCATAACTTTTATTAGATAGCAAACCCTAGATGATGTCCCCCAACCGAGACCTCCATCGCCGCCCCTTAATCAGTGTTCCATCCTCTGATCGCTACCAACCTCATCCCTCCCTTGATCATGCTCATACCCGTAACCTAATCTTAAACAGTTACCCAAAACCTCATTGATTCCCTAACCCTAATGAGCCTAGGATATATTTAGAAAATATCAAAACTCCCATAATTCTTCCACCATGCGTTCAATTTTCTCAAAATACGGGGTACAGGGAAGTGTTTAAATTGTTCGCAAAAGAAACATCAAAAACTTTTTTTTTGAAAATCCTCTGGAAGAACAATGTATTCATTCTTCCATCGGTAAAAGTTCGGAATTGGTGAAAATTTCAGGGTGAACGTTCCAACTAGGTTAATGTGTTCGCTTGCTTACAAAACACCCAAACTTCTTTTCATTAAAAACAGCGTATCACAAAGTGTGACTCATCCAAATAATTACTAAGTGGCAAAATGTCAATTACAAAGCAAGGCCGGATTGACTAAGAAATCCGTGATCGATAACAAAATATGTTTATTCATATTTTTAAAATGAAACCAACAGTGATGAATACTAGTTAATAATAAATCTTCAGCTCCTCAAACATTCTCAAAGATGAAGTTATTCTGTCATTTTCAAATCCCCCATGCTATGGAAAACCAAACCGATGTTGCAAAGTCTAGTTTAATTCCAGAAGCAAAGAAAGACCTCCATATCTCTAAGAATTAATACGAACCGCCTGGAATTGGGAATGAGTAGCTAAGCCAATGAATAGCCTTGCACTATGCAAGCCAACTATGTTTGCAATAGAGAAGCACGTGATCAATTGTTTCAATTTCCTGATAAAATGGACATAATGAGTCCGCCACTGCTGCCCCTCCTCTAGTAAAAAGGAATTCTTTGGTTGGAAGCCGTTTATAGAGTAAAAGCCAACTGAAAAAGCGAATGCGTTGTAATATAGGTGTATTCCAAATTATATTGAATGACACAAGTGGTTCTGTCTCCATATCATTTGCATAAAAACCTGCACAAAAAGATGCATCAGAATACAATTTTCGTGGTCCAATACTCTAAAGAAACTGCGGAAAAATTAACGTAACCTGTCTCTCAATTGCATTCGGTTCTAATGATGGTAAAATGCTCAGGATGCCCTCGAGAATTAGCTTTTTCAGCTCAAGACACAGCTGCCTTTTCAACAACCGGAGTCGTCTACGCCATAATGGTCTACCGAAACATGCATTGTTAAATAGCTTCGTGCACACATTTTCCACCGTACTATTTTTCATGATGTTCAACTCCCAAAGATCCCCAAATATACATTTTAAGGGTTGATTTCCAACCCAAGAATCAAGCTAAAACTGAGCCACTTCACCGTTACCTAGCTGTACTCGTGAGTTCGAGATAAAAAATTCCTAAAAGACATTGTTACGGAAACAACACGATATTACATTTTACCAAATTGGGAAGAGCCATGAATTGTCCAATTCAATTAAGTCCCACCATGAGTTAATACCATGTCTACATGCACACAAAATAGCCCATAAAGATTCATCATTCAAACTACGCAGGCGCCACAACCATTTGAGTAAAAGACTACAATTAACAAGCTTAAAATCGAGAATATACAATCCGCACAAGTGCTTCGGTAAGTTAATCGTTTTCCAACTAATCTTAAAAATACCATTATGAACATGGTCTCCATGCCATAAAAAATTCCTCATAATGCACGCAAGTTTCTTATTCACCTCTTCCGGTAATTTAAAGAGCGAAAGTAAATAAATTAGGATAGAGGAAAGTACTGATTTCACCAAAACTTCGAACTTGCATATGATAGACATTTTCCTTTCTAGCTAGCTAAATGATTCTGAAATTTTGCAATCAACGCGTCCCAATTACCACAATTAATTCTCTTGAAGGATAGAGGGGTACTAAGATAACTTATGGGGAAAGTCTCGGTTTTACATCCAAGGCTCGAAGTTCAACAATGTAGCATCCTTTCATCAACATTGACCCCGAGGATGGAACTCTTATAATAGTTTATACGAAGGCTTGAGATTAATTCAAAACATCGTAATATGTGGCATAATTGGGGAATAAGAGACGCATCCGGTGGAATAAAGATGATTGTGGCATCCACGAATTGCAATAGGGAGACATCCGGTAGAGAATCCTCTATTTTGAACCTTGGAAGGAGTCCCTCACGAATACTCATATCAAAGAGCTACTTTAGTCCCTCAATAGCTAGGAAAAAAATGAATGGTGATAATGGATCACCTTGTTTCACGCCTCTTTGAATTGGAATTGGTAGATTCGGGCTTCAGTTGATTAGGAGAGATGTGGTAGAGTTATGACGGCAACCTCGCAACAAAGAATTCCATTTGTGATTAAATCTCATCTTTGTCAAAATGGCATCAATGTAGGACCAGGAGACATAATTGAAAGCTTTATAGAAGTCCAATTTTAGGACCATAAATGACCGACATGCTTATGAATGGAATGAAGTATTTCGGAAGCTAAAAAGGAGCACTCGTGGATGCTTCTATCTTTAACAAACGCAAATTGATTACCCAAAATAAGAGATGGCAAGTCCAATTTCAAACATGAGGAAAGTAGCTTCGTCACCATCTTGTAGACACCGTGAATTAAAGTAATTGGTCTTCACAAGTTCCGGGCACTTTCGGAATAAGAATCGTAAACGAATTTTTGATCAATTTCGGTAAATAAACCGACTCATGAAATTTCACGAATAGCTCCATAATGTCATCCTTTAAAAATTCCCATGCACGTCTATAGAAAAAGTGATTAAATCCATCCGGGCCCAAGGCTTTGTTTTCGTTGCAAGACTTAACCACTTCCCAAACTTCCAATTCTGAAAATGGAGCTATCAAGCTCCGATTTTGATCTTCTGAAACTCTGGAAAAAGATAATTTCCTAAGAGAAAACAAAATAGCTCTTTCCACTTTAAACAAATCAGAGTAGAAACCATTAGTGCCGCTGCAATTTCTCCCAAATTGAATGTAAGTGTCTCGTTGATGTTTAGCGCTAAAATCTCATTGTTCCTGGACCGGGCAGCAGCAATACGATGAAAAAAGGTCATGTTATTATCCCCTAGAAGTGTCCATTTCACCCTAGATTGTTGATATTTAATGCTTTCAAGGTGGTATCTCTTTTGCCTAATTAAATTCCGAACTAAAATCAAATTGGCGGCAGCAAGGGGGTTCAACGGTCGATGTTCACTGCTGTCCATTAACAGTAATAATTGTACTTCTAGGTCTGAAATTTCTTACTCCATTCTTCCAAAGTTCAAAGAGTGCCACGATTTAATTGCTTCGCTCAAGATTCAATGGCGGAGTGGAAAATCTTTGTTGACATTCAATTCACAAATTGCAACCCATTTACTATGCAAAAATGGACGGAACGCGCTACTATCCCACCAACAATTCAATGAACAAAATGGTTTCAGTATCGAAGGTGACATCAAGCAACTAGTAAACAAAATCAGGAAATGGTTCGAGAGTGAAGAGTCAATCGTGCAAATAGATAAATTCCCACATCGATCTACCACGGTGCTTGACACCAAAACTCTATCAATTCAGGAGAATGATTTCGTATTGTGCCACATCGAATCCCTCCCATAAAGTGGAAGATCATGAAGATCACTTTCATTGATGTGATCATTGAAGCTTGGTAGCGATGGTGCGGTCATCCCGCTAGACCTCTCATTCCCATACAAAACTTCATTGAAATCCCCACATACTATTACATTCTCAAGAGGAGAGATGATGGAGGCCAAATCTTACCACATTTGGCTTCTTTTCAACCAAGCCCTAGATCCATATAAAGAGAGAATATGAAAATCCATAATTCTTGAGTGAAAATGCATGATGATCCAACGGGAAGAGAAAGTAACTAGAGACCCTGATAAATGAATACAATTCCACGAAATAACAATACCACCTGATAGTCCTTCCGAACTAACGCACTTATGCTCGAAATCTTTGTGTCACCAAAGCCTTCTAAATGAATTTTCTGAAAGTGTTTGAACTTTAGTTTCAAGAAGGACCACAATTGCAAGTCAAATTTACGAATACAAGAACGAAGAAAACGTTACTTAATACTACTTGATACCCCAACACGATAATTCTAACTGATAAATGATAAAGACATAGAAATAATTATCCCTTGAGTAAAAAATCCGAGACATAACTTACAATCGCCGATTGATTTCCTCTAGAATCAACTCCTTTGTGCTTTCCTTGAATAAACCGAGTTGAATACCATTTGACCATGTAAGAAATGCTTCACTTGGTCTCTCCGCATGGGATTGAATAAAAATTCGGTTCATATTATAGATGTCGGGTCCAAGGGAGCTAGAAACCGAAGCAGTATTTATCATCACATACGCAGAATTGCTTTTGTTATGGGTAGAATTCTCGTAATCTCCACTACTCTAGGCAGTAGCAATGGGCTGTGAATCAGGAACAAAGCCGGACCTGACGGGCAGCAGTGGAGCAGTGGTAGAACTGACGGCAATGGCAGAGCTGACGGTAATGGCGAGATTAACGAAGCTGTTACGAGAGCCAAGGGCAGCTGCGGAGCTGTTGACAGAAACCTTTCTAACGATGGATAGCTGCTGTGTTGTGGACAGTAGTGGGGCAGGAATAGAAGCAGAGTGCTTGGCAGAAACAGATGCAGAATGTGGCTTAAATTACGGGCTGAAATTTTCATCCACTGGTATATAACGATCCTAAAAACCATGAGATGATTCAGAGCATTCGGAGGCAGATTTAGACTCGAATTCATTGCAGTTTGAGCATGCCGTTAATTATCTTAAACTATCCTTAACCGATATTAATACATCACCCAAAACCACATTAATGCATTGGTCCAAAGCCAATATCGTGTTGGGGAATAAACGTGGTAATTCCCGTACTACCAGATTAATGGAATGCGAAAAATAATAGTGGAAAAATAACACAATATTTGATGATGGAGTTCGGCCAATTTCGCCTACCTCTCCGGAGTTGCTGCAGACTTTATTTATGGAGAAAGTTACACAGTGCTTACAAAACTCTCACCTCACACCCAATTATCCCCAAGAATTTTTAGAGAAATTCTCTTAAAGAAAACCCTTAATAGATGTAATCAAAGGCACAAAAATTACTAGACTTAATTTTTGCTTGACCCGCTTTTGATCTTCCTCTCTACTAATTTTTCTCTAACTCTCCAAATGCTCTCAA
>CATIWQ010015577.1:0-23948 GCA_949673415.1 Euphorbia schlechtendalii
TACCTCTTTACTTTTCTTTATTGTTTCCTTTGTTATTCTCCCAAAAAAACCAAAAATAAAACAACTCAAATGACATTTATACTAACTATTCCAAATCTATGTAGGTTTGATGATGAATTTGATGTTTTGATTTAGTTTTGAAAAAAGATATGGATTGACGAAGAAGATGATAAAAATGTAAATTTGAAAAATTAAAAGATTTAAATGAAATTGTTTGGGGACTTTTTTGTAACTTTTACCATCCATGTCACTTGTCAATCTACTATTGGGTTGACTTTTCAACCTTTTGCCATGTATGGACGAGTGCATCTCACTCTCCGAGCTGAGAGTGGTTTAGTCCGTTGGAGGGAGCCAGGAGGTGCACTTTTTGAAAGGACAGGGGAACTACGGGGTCCTTTTGAAAGGATAGGGGTAGTAGGTGGATCAGCGAAAGGTGAGGGAGCTACTGATGCATTTTACCTTCTTTTTATGTGCTTGAAAATTTATTTCATTGTATAATTTTTTTTCAATGAATATGAATTTTTCAAAAAAAGTTAGATATCCTATCCAGAATTTTCAATATTCATTTTGAGAGGTGTATTGATTGACGTGAATATTATATAGTAATTAGAACTTGTATTTTAACTAATATTTAAGAAGTTTGACCCATCCATGATAGAAAATTAATCATATAAAATAAGAAATGATGTATGGTTTCTTTTAACGAAGGTCAAATGCATATGTTGTCTTACTTGACATTGAAGTCACGTATACTTTTCAACTATTAAGTGTTACACTTTCCTGTCAAATTTGGTAAAATTGATCGAGTTTGCCCATATCACATGTCAAAATTTGATTAGTTTCAAAGATGTCATTTTTTAATTTTTCATTGTCCATCAGAAGTTAACATGTGATATTGAGAGGAGAAATTAGTATATTTTTTGCAAGTTCAAGTAGTTACATGAAACTTTTGAAAATAGGAGATGGCACGTGAGTTTTATAGTGCCAAACTGAGGGTGCAAGGTATGCTGTGTAGTTGAAATAATATGATACAAAGAAAGAAACTTACCTTGAAATAATGTTCTTACTTACTATCCCATGCGTTTCGTGAGTTAAGTTTTAGAAATTTGAAATATCTGGAATTTTAGTAATAATATTTTCGAAGTTATTGTGTGTTATGAGGCAGATAAAATAGATAGAATTACACAGGAAACATTGCCTTAAATTTTTGATAGCCACATTAAACGTCTATTTATAGTAGGTGTTTTTAGGTTCATCTGTGTGCTTTTTATCAATAAATTGCTTGTTTAATTTACGGATTTGCGAAATTTTACTGGGATTTGACAATGATGTAGTTCGTGTTAATTCAAAAAACTTAAATAAATATTGATTGTCCGTCTAGTATGGTTTAGACGCAACTTAAATCACCTTAACTAATACACGCTCTTCTGCAAGTAAATATTTTCTTTGACTTTTACATCTCACCTCCAACTATCACGCTCTAACTCACTATCTAAATAGAATGTAACTTTATAGATTTACTTCAAAACAATTAAAGATTTTTTATACCATCCAATTGCAATAGTCTTGTTGATCAATTGAAACTTATTAAAGTAGATACTTTCTTTCAGGAGATTGTTACTAGATTTTAGGAATTTAGTATTATTAGACTGAAATTATTCAGCACTAATGATCTTTTACTTGAAAGAGATCATTCATCATCTCGTGCTCCTAGCATTTCTTTCCAACATAAACCTAATTTTAGTGTCAAATAGCATATAATAAGTTTAATACACAGTTTATTAGATCTATATAAAATAAAACTTGTATTTTATTTGGGATATTTTCTAAAATCATGTTGGATAGTTGTACATAAAATAAAACGAAATCATATTCTATATCGTTATTTAATTTGATTGGCAATGGCAACTTATTTTGTTTAGAATCCACGGGATTAATTAGGCAGAAAGATACGCGATTTGTACGGCATGGATCCTTTAATTTACACTTATCATATTTTGAATGTGGTACATTGAAGGGGACACGGAATCAGGGGCGGCAGATTTTTTACTTTGATTGCGTTGATATTGACTTCCTTTTGAAGCTTTAATTGCAAGTAAAACTGAAATGTATTTGGACTACATTATGCATCGAATACATTCAAATTAAATTCTGATATACGAATTGCATCTCTATACATAATTTGCAAATGAATCCTACATGCATCATAAATACTGAAAGATTGAAAAATAAAAATTGATTTTATGCTCCAATCTTCGAAATTAAATTGTGTATTGCCTTAGTCGAATTATGTATCTGCAAGACAAAACAAGATTACAGGGGCTAGCCGTGTGACCGGCGTAGCCTCTCCAATGCTTAAATTAGCGACGGAATTAAAAGAGGAGGCAAAGAATAATAATAATAATTAAGAATTAGATCTCACACCTTTAAGGTTTGGAGCCTTTATATAGACCTCCACAACTCCTAAATTGAATAGGAATAGGATTTTTGGTTGGATAAAGATTGTATTTGATATTATTTATAAGATAATCCATGTGTAATTCGATATTTATCATGAGAAGTGATTTTTAGGATTCTCATCTTGGATAGGATTTATTTCCTAAGTTATCAAATACATACCGTGTTTTATAAAAAAAATGAAAAGGGACTTTTTGGAGATTCATTTATTCATCTACCAACCGCAGCCAATCCTAAACTTGACTATGTATATATATACTGCAATTAATTATTACACACAAAGTTAGGATAATAATATTAATTAGAAGTTGAGTAACATGATCACGGAGGGAGTAGCAAATTTGGGCTTAAAATCGTTCATGGTACACGAACTTTGTCTATACTAATATAATATTACATAAATTTCAAAACTTAACATATAAGTACATGAACTTATCTATATGTTAACTTAATGATCAAAATGACCTTTCACCAAAGAAAATACCTTTGACCTCTCCTTGTAGCAGGTAAATTTTCGTTCTCATCTTTTCCTGCCACTAATAACCTTCGTATTCTTTAATTTTTTTGACGAGCTAATGCTATTTCTTTCCCTTATTTCATCCCTATTTAATGACCACCATTATCTTCTACTTCCCCTTTTCAACTTCCATTCCAGGTAAACCCAAATCACTGTAATTACCTCCTTAACCAAATATATATCAATTTCCATATATGGCACAAAAATTGACAGGAAAATGAAAACATATCAAGCGAACTAAAGATAAAACAAAAGGTTTAATTATTATTTGCGAAATTATGCAGAGTACAAGTACAAGCAAAATAACTCATGTTAGCCAGTAGCCATATGAATGAAATTGAGCATAACAATACACTTTTCATTGTTCAATTTTAGGATGCGCATGTAAGGAAACAACGTCGAGGCAGTGGCCCTCGTTAGCATGGTCGAGAACAAGCTCATCTGACCTTCAAAGCTCCACAATTATATCGAAAGAGTCGGTGAGAAGGAGCGTATTTCTAAATAGAGTAGCAGAAACCCATGCGATAGTCCATGCTAATTTTGCACACTATAATGAATTTGAGACTTGCAAATTTGCAGAAAACGAACCCTAAATTTCTGAGTATATGATTGGATCTGGGTATGGGATCTTACATGGGTCATCAATTCGTTACCTCAAAGAAATCGTGGAGAAGAAAGGGACATTAATGGAACAAAAAATTTGATAATTAGATTTTACAGGTTGATGAAGAAGTCATAGTATTTTCTTTCGTCAAAGATCATTTTGACCATTATGTTAGTACATAGATAAGTTTACGCACCTTTATGTTAAATTTTAAAGTTTATGTACCATTATGTTAATAAAGATAAAATTCGTGTACCATGAATGATTTTAAACCAGCAAATTTGTAGTACCAGCCAAACAAAGGAACATAATACTGAGATGATGTTTTGACGTGAATTTTATAGTTTTTACTTTTTACATTTTTTTTAAGGTTGTATATCGTGAAAACAAAAAAAATCTATATAGAAAAGTCACGTGGCAGTCAGCCAAAAACACGATTTCCTTCGCGTTTAGCCAATTTTTACGCCATCAATATAATAGAGCCAAAACCAATCATTGTGGCTTGGATTGACTTGGCTTAGCTTAAGCCATGCTTGTTAATGGTAATCTTTACTTCTATGCGCTATGCAATGTTTCAAAAGTGGCCGGTTAGGTCTTGTCTAAACCTTATTTCAACTTAACGGTCATCGTCGGATTATATCTAGTGTGTAAATCCTGCCGATTAAGTTTTGATTAATCCCGCCTAGATTTTAATTAATCTTCAACTACCCGATTATCGTCCAATACTTTTTAAAACATTGATCCAATGCTGATTTGTTAAATACTTGTTAATACATCTTTTTAGTGACCAAAATAAATTGTAATATAGGTCCGGTAATGAATTTTCAGGATTATATATAAAATAATCTAAAAAAATTAAAAGTATTTTAAGAAATTATAATAATTTTTTTTAAAAAAAACAACTAAAATATAATATTTATTTTTATTCCTCAAAAACTGTTAACATTTTCCATCAATAATTCACCAGTTGTCCTGAAATTTATTAATGTTTATTTTTGTTACTCGCATCAACAAATAAACATCTAACAAAAAAAAGTGGAACTTTTCCAACTATAAATCTTAGGTGGTAGCACCTTATGCACTCTTTGCTCCATCACTTCAGAAAATGACTCTATAATAGTGTTATTGTGACTTATAAAATTGTTTAAATGGATCTGAGTTGGTGAACACTTCCCAGCTACTACCATTTTAATGTATAATATTAACTTTCCTCTAGTTTTATGTTTACTATATTTTTCTTTAAAATTACCCTTGTTTTTGGCAAAAATAACTCGTGGGGTAAGGAGTTGGATTTCCGCCTCTCTAGTTCACACAGTAATACCTATTAACATCCAAAATTTACAGATTTAAAAGTTCCTACACCTTCTTCATTGTCTAGCACGAGGTTGCCCTCAATGTGATCTCTCTTATGCCAAAAGTTAGTTTATAACTTTATAATGCTAGAGAGCTAGCCCATAGGATAATTAGTTCGGTTACCATTATTAACAAGGAACAAGGTTTTCTACGAGGATGAAATGTGACTTTAAGGCAATTAATAATTATTTGTCCCATAATTAGATACTCGGCATCATTCACTCAAATCCATGAACGAATGACTAATTTTTTTAAAAAAATATGTGATTTACTCTAAGTGTGAACAAATTTTTAATAAAAAAAACATTTGAAAATACCATGTTAAGTTTCATACTTAGAACTTTGTGAACGACTCAATTCCTCTTTTAAATTTTATATATTTACACTTCAACACTAGAAAAGACATGTTGCTACTTAAACTTTTATTGTTTAAAGAAAAAATAAGGTTAAAGTGCTATTTACAGTAATGTTATATTGAATATTAGGAAAAAAACACACAAACTAAGCAGTATGATAAATAATAAAAATATAGGAAAAAAAATTAATTGTTTACCCTTATACCATTACAACACCAACGTGGAATTAGGATTTTTTATTGTTTGTATGCATCTTCTACGCACACTTGAGCAGTTCTCAATCTGTAGAGAGGGCCATAATTAAAACATTTAAAAGGGAATATTAAACATGTTTAAAATAAAACTGCGATCTTATGAAACTTCCAACAGGTTTCAACAATATATACCAAGAATTAGGTATGTGGTGGCATTGTAATTTAGCATTTTTATATTACGATTTGAATATGATAGATATCCTTTCCCAACAACCCCCAATTGCCTTGTATGTGGTTGGTGGTCCAGCAATTGGATGTGATTCCTACAATTTGACTTCGTATATCAATTCATTTTTATTCTATTTTATTTAGAATAGTTTTTAACATGCTGATATTTCTTCGTACATAACTTTCAATTTAGTCAAAATGCTAGTTTTAAAATTCTAATGGGTTATATTCTAATTATAAATCAATTTTATACAAGTGTTATTTTTCTCATATTTTATTTAAATCTAATTTTTTCTTTCCTATCTACTCATTTCTTTTTTCCAAGTTTCTAACAATTATTAAAACTTGAATGAGGGGCAAAATTGAAAATATGACACAGGATAGTAAACGAGTCGAGCTGAACCGAGTTCTAGCGTGTTTGTATTCGTTTATTTAATTTTTAAACGAGCACGAGCCGACCCGAGCTCGAATACGAGTTCAAAATTATGTTTGTGTTTGGTTCGTTTAAGTGTTCATTTGTTCACGAGCTATTCACGAACAATTTATTTATTTTGTTCGTGACCTGTTTATTAATTTATTCATGACCGAGCTCGTTTATTTTTGTTCGCCAACAAATTTAATAACATTAGATGTCATTGAAAAATTGAAATAAATGAGCTGTGACTTGTTTATATTCGGTTCGTTTAATATCCGAGCCCAAAATCATGTTCACGAACTATTCATTTATTAATCGAGTCGAGTTGTTACCGAATCGAACACCAAGTTATTCATAAACAGCTTAGTTCATTTACCGGCGGTTCATTGCTGTATGTGTAATTCATAAAATTAAAAGATTGATTTTGTATATAGAAAATTAATTTAAACATCATCTCATTGTATAGGAAAATTAGGGTCATCGTGCATTATTCAATTATCATTATTTCTGTCCAGTAAGAGAGGCAAAAAAGAAGACAGACGAAAAGTAAAGGAGTGCGTACACTTGAGATGAAGCGCGTGACTAAAGTTGCTCTGGCAAATTTTCGAAGGAATCGAGTCACCGAGTTTATGAGGGCGGTGAGCAACCGGCTAATCCGGTACCTTGAACAAATAAAAGAAAAAGGTCTGTGTGTCCCGTTCCCACCAACCCCAACCAATCACATTCTTCCCACTTCTGACATCCAACGGCTCTATTTTGCTCCTAAAGTAATTACCAACCATCAGATGCAGATTTCCTGTTAAAATCCTAACGGCCCTATCCCGTTACCGGTTGCTAGTCCCCCGTTTTTCTATAAATAGCGGCTCTCTGAAGTGTTGAGAGACATCGAGCCGCTTTCATTCGGGCCTGGTTAAAAGAAGCGAACGCCAAATCTTAGATCTTTGTGCGGTGACTCTACTTGAAGGTACCCTCTTTCTAGCCTTCTTCATCTCTCTGCTATCCGCCTTGAATTTCCTGGGTTTTCTCTTTTTCTGGTACTGTAGAGTTTATTTTGTGATTGTAAATGTTGATTGTTTAAGTGAGATTGGCTCATTGCGTTCAGATCTGATTGCTTTCTGGATCTTTGAGTTGTTGCTGGGATGGTACTGTTTTGCTATGTTTTTAGCAACTGTGAATGAGGATTTTTTTACTTTTAAGATCTCGGCCAGTATACCTGATTAGGAGAATGGTTCGTAACATTGGAATTTTGTATCTACTCTTTTAAATTATAGCCATTTTCAGTGAATAATGGCAGATCTGACGTGTTTTTCTAGTGTCGGCGTATTTCAGATTTTACATCGTGGTTCTGTTTTTATCGTATTACAGAATAGCAACATATACCTCCCTTGATCTCAATTTTATCAACCAGATATAGGTCTGGCGAGTATTCATTTCATAGCTTCGTGGATTTATGATTTGCAGTACTTCCTAGTTATGTGTCGGTGGAAGAAAATTGGAGTTTTTCGTACAGTCTTTGCTTTTGTCAGTTTAGTATACTTCCGAGTGATTTTATTTTACCTTGATGTTTGAATTACTTGACTGGAAATTGTTTTATTAATTGGTTAAGAGCTATGCTCATCTAAGCATTGAACTGTCATGTAGAATTTGTAGATGGCTAGTGCATCCGGATTGAATTTATTCCAGTTTTATTCAGTGCGGACGGAATCTATTAGTACGTTCATTGTTTTTCTTGGGACCGCTGCCCTCTGAGATGCTTTTGTGTCATTTTCTTGAACTACGTTGTATAAACTGTTAGCGTGATATAAATTGAAAAACAATATATTCAGAATATTGTTTTGGCTATTTTTCTGCGCTATATTCTGATATTTCTTTAAAGTTCCTACCGCACTAAGTAAGATATTTGTTGATTTGTTTTTGCTTGACCTTGTTAATTTGTCTTTTGCAGCCTAAAGAAATGGAAACCTTTCTATTCACGTCTGAGTCGGTGAACGAGGGTCACCCAGACAAACTCTGTGACCAGGTCTCTGATGCTGTGCTCGATGCTTGCCTTGAGCAGGATCCTGACAGCAAAGTTGCCTGTGAGACATGTACCAAGACCAACATGGTCATGGTCTTCGGGGAGATTACCACCAAAGCCAAGGTGGACTACGAGAAGATAGTTCGTGACACATGCCGCAACATTGGATTTGTTTCTGATGATGTTGGTCTGGATGCTGATAAATGCAAGGTCCTTGTTAACATTGAGCAACAGAGCCCTGATATTGCTCAGGGTGTCCATGGCCACTTCACCAAGAGGCCAGAAGATATCGGTGCTGGTGACCAAGGACACATGTTTGGCTATGCTACCGACGAGACCCCTGAATTAATGCCTCTGAGCCATGTCCTTGCAACTAAGCTGGGTGCCCGTCTTACCGAGGTTAGGAAAAATGGTACCTGCGCATGGCTAAGACCTGATGGAAAAACTCAGGTTACCGTTGAGTACTACAATGACAATGGTGCCATGGTCCCTGTCCGTGTCCACACTGTCCTCATTTCTACTCAGCATGATGAGACTGTCACAAATGACGAGATTGCTGCCGATCTCAAAGAGCACGTCATCAAGCCGGTCATCCCTGAAAAGTACCTTGACGAGAAGACCATCTTCCACCTTAACCCATCTGGCCGTTTTGTGATTGGTGGCCCTCATGGAGATGCGGGACTTACCGGGCGCAAGATCATTATTGACACCTATGGTGGTTGGGGAGCCCATGGTGGTGGAGCTTTCTCTGGGAAGGACCCGACTAAGGTGGACAGAAGCGGTGCGTATATTGTTAGGCAGGCTGCCAAGAGTATTGTGGCGAATGGGCTTGCGCGCAGGTGCATTGTGCAGGTGTCGTATGCCATTGGAGTGCCAGAGCCATTGTCTGTGTTTGTGGACACCTATGGAACTGGCAAGATTGCGGACAAGGAGATCCTGAAGATTGTGAAGGAGAACTTTGACTTCAGACCGGGAATGATGACCATCAACCTTGATCTCAAGAGGGGAGGCAACAGGTTCTTGAAGACAGCTGCATATGGTCACTTTGGAAGAGACGACCCTGACTTCACCTGGGAGGTTGTCAAGCCCCTCAAATGGGACAACCCTCAAGCTTAAGTATTACTAATCCTATATCTCATGCTCGTGTTTTATCTATTGCAGTGTTCTAAACAAAATACACAAGATGCCTATTCGTTTTTCTTTGTTTTCTTTTTTCCCCTTTTAATTAACTAGTTCGTTGCTATGAAAATTGTATGGGATTTTTGCTCAAATTGATGGCACTGGAAGTTATGAGCTGCCTTGCGGCAGGGCAGAAGCATTATGATGTATTAAGGTGTTTTTTATTGAAAAACAAGTTATTGTTTCTTCTTACCTTCAGTTGTACTTCTACATGCCTTGGCTCTTTTTTCTTTTGCCGAAATGTATGTCTTAAAGCGGCTGCGCCGCAATATTACTGGTATTGCGCATTTTCTACACTAATGATTGCTTTCACAGCCTATGACTATAGCTTTATTTCAACACCAATGGCAAGATGGTGCATTGTAATTGCAAAAACGTTCTTCTCGGTTTTGTATTAATTTTCACAACAAATTGTGATTGTGAACATCAAAATCAGCTACCCTTCGTTTAAACAAGTACAATGTGAGGTGACCATTCCAACTGTATAAGCATCAAATGCAAACTGTTTATTAGCAACACTAAAAACAGTAACGCAGAGAGACTTGCGTGATTAGGTAGTTAAGTTTGCAGTCCATTGCACTTATCGAATATAAAAACAAAATGCTTACTCCATTTCTTTTTATATGTCATCTAGATTGTTTGTTATCATTAAAGGACAAACTTATTAAAAAAAAGCATTCTGCGGTTCCATTCGTTTGTACAACGGATCTAGGGCAATTTTTTTTGTAAAAGAGACTGTGATTTTGAAAAATTTGCAAATAGAGATCCACAATATTAAATTATATCATGAAAATGAATAATCTTGCTCGTTTTATCTGAATTTTTGCAGTACATACAAACAAATAGAGAAAATGATGTACCATGGGGTTCATTTTGGATAAGGAAACTGTTAACCTAAACAACCAGCAAAAGAAGAACGAAGCAAAGCAAGGAAAACAGCAAATGTCAAAAGCTGCCTCGAGTTAATCCATCTTTGTTTGTCTCTACAACTAGAAACAGTTGAGTGGATTTTGTAAAAATGTAGCAAATTGATAAAAATAAACACACGTTATCTATCTACAACAAACAATTGCGTGGCTCACCAACTTCTTATCAAATCTCTGTTAAGTTGCTCAAATCAAACATTATTTTCGACTTGAGAATTAAAATCAAACAGATGCTATTATATAGATCAATAATCCATCCGAGCTGGTTAATACAGGCCTAATGCTGCTAAAAACAGGACGGGAATAACATAATGCAATTACAACACAACTGTAGCAAAATTACAGTTTAAAATATACCCTAACAGGGAAATATATAAAGCTATTGTTGTATGTCAATACTATTACAGCAGAATCTGCAAATGAGTCCATACCAAGTAAAATATCAAACTTTACAGTCTATAAATGCACACCTACTATCAGCTTGTTCCATATTCCAATAATTCCCACCTAAAGGGACGGAACATATACACAACTTCGGGACAACTCTTGAACAAAAGAGCGACACAGATGCACACTGCAGCAATGGCCACCATTGATAGCATGGCGGGTCTGTACAGTAGGGACCTCCCACCTGTTCCACAGTCTGGCTTCTGCTGGCAAAGCTTGCACGACCTCTGTGCCTCCGGTATTATTGGTTTCTGTACAATTTCAAAGCTGCCGTTTTGCTTCTGGTTACTGTTGGAGTCAGGGGGAATATCGAGTACCACATGTCCAACAGCAGGTTTTCGGTTAATTTTCTTCTGAACCATGTGGATGTAAGAGTAGTGGCCTCGCAGTCTTGCATAATCTTCTGGTGTAAAGCCTGTGCTGTCGCGAGCATTCTTCCATGCTTCTATTCCCACCTGAAACCACCACAGGCATTCCGTTTCTATCCAGGGAAACCATACCGTGTATTCATTTTTGTTTTTGTATAACTTTTAGGCATAATATAGATACCTTGAAACTGTCACAAAAAACCTAATGCCCCCTGAACTTTCAAAAAGCGCACATCTTTGCTCCCTTAATGGCCACATGTCAGCTTCTGATTAGAGAGAATCAGAAAAATAATATCTTTAAAATGTCAAAACAACCAGAAGCTCACACATGGTGCAATATCGGAAAGTCGAGGGAGCAGTACGTTTATTGGGACAAGTTCAGGTACTTGTTGATGCATTAAGCATAACTTTTATTAATAGACATTAGAAAAAAGCAAGTTAACTAGAGAATTTTTACCATGCCGGGATCATTAGTTAATGCATCCAATACATCTTCGGAACCATCTTTTCCAGCTGCAATGTGTAGAGGCGTCAAACCGGCAGGTCCTGCAATGTCAGGTCTAAAAAGAAGGTTCTCATGGCTTGCTCCACCAGCCAGCAAACTGGTTCCGAATTCTGACTTGTCAGGGACATATGTTAAAAGAAACTCAACAAGAGACCTAGAATTCTTGCGTACAGCCCTGTGAAGGAGGCACATTTCTGCTAATGCAAGGTCCATGGATGAGTGCTCTCCTATACCAACAACTCCACCAAGAAGAAGCATATTCAACAGCTTTTTCACTACCGCACACCATTCATGGTCCATCGAGAATTCTGCCAGCCACTTGAACCTTCTGAAAGAGAAGAGGTCCCCACTAGGATCCCTGTTGCCCAATCTTAATTTCAGTTGGCTTCTATGGAGAAGCCAGCCCATTTCATGAATGAAGTCCAAAGCTTGACTTTTGGCCTCCATTTTAGCAGTTCCACTTTCAGTAAACTCCAATACATCTTCAAGCGTGCAGATCTCGAAACATACGTCTTTCTCTGCGACTATGAAGGGGAAGAAACTGCTGCTGAACCCATGTTCTTCAATCTGGACAAATCAGAGATTTAACAAAGATGTAAATCCAGCAGCATGTTCAAAAAAAAGTTTATAATCTTTGAGAACCACATCCATAAAACAAATTGTATACACAATTAGGATACACGAATGTAAAAATCTGTCTGTTACTGCAACCCTATCATCAGTTACATTGCCAGAATCAAATGTGGAATGCATAGAAAACAACTTGCAATATATTTTGTTATGCGCAATGCAATTGAAGTATGTAGCCATGAATAATCAATACATAACAGAGAGATAATCGAAATTTCAAAAAAATCATCTGTCTTCTTTATGCGGATGCATAATGAAAACAATTCATAAACAAAGAATATATGCTTGGCAGACAGTGAAAGCTGTCACTTCACATTGATATTATTAATCTGCTATACTACTTTGAGAAGATAATGAAGCTCAGAAAACTCCCTCCCACATATCCGATAATAGATCTAATACAACTACTCATACACATATATCCAACTCAAAATGTTACATTTGAAGCAACTTCAACAACTACTTGTAGAGTTGTATAAACAATTTATCCACAAAATCCTACACTGCATCAAGGGAAAAAAGAGATGCAACAAGAATGAGCAAGAGCACCTCAATGAAGCCTCTTCCTGAGACTGTGGGGATGGAGCAACAAAAGTTAACGCATTGGGTCTCATCATGTCCTTTGGTGTTATCAACCCCATCCACTAGTTCCTGACTATTTTCCTGAACCATATACTTCCCTTCTACTGCACACAACAACCTGACAAAATGAAAGCACGAGATATCATTATAACATGTACATGATAGCACCCTATTGAACCAATACAAGTTTTGACCTTGAAATTTTAAGACAACAGTTACCTTGTCGTAGACTGACGAAGGTTTACACCTTTAATCACAAACTCAGCTCTCTCACACGGAGGTAAAGCAATTGGTTTGACACTTAAGATTTTACTATAGTTACTACTTCCCAGAGGTAAGGATCTATCCACAACGACCTGACCTGTAGCGCAAAAAAAATCCTTTGTTAAATGCTCTTCCCATCAACAAATTCGACTATATCACTTCCAACTAAACTACATGAAAAATCAAAGGCAAGATACCATTGCAGACAAATACTATTTGATTCTGAACCCTCACACAAACCCATCCAGTCCTCCAAAAAGCATCATCTGATACATCCAGAAGCCTACTTAAACTGGAACTGAGATTACAGCAAAGCTGCACAGCAGGAAATCAAACTGTAAGCCCATACATTTTGTTCAAGATATTATAGAGAAGGAAAAAAATAAGCATACACAAAGCTTACTTCCTCCCATGAAGCTTCAGCTTGACAAAGATAAATGGTCAGAATGACACAACCAGGCCGAATGTAGCTCTCAATGTCAGTGGGACTATGAGAAAGCCAGTCCAAAATCTGAAAACCATTAAAAATTAATACTTTACCATTAAAAATTGTTTGATATAAAAAGAAATGCCAAGCAGCTGCAATGACATACTAATTTTGGAGTACCTGAGCTCTAAGAACATGAGGAAAGTCATTTGGTTCTTTACCAAAAAGTTTGAAAATGATTCGATCTGTCCGGCACTGAAACAATAAGCAGATAAAGTCATTATTAGGCATAAGAAATACAACGGAAACAATCAAATGCTGCAGCACCATATTTATGCACATGCCTAGGAAATAATTCAACAGTCAACAACATGCTTTAGCATAACTTTACTTGAAACATAATAAGGTTCTAGTACAAAATCACAAACTACAGTAGTCCCAAAATCATCTAGAGGCTTTTTAACTAAATGAAATGAAAATTTTGGATAGTCAACTACCTAAGGATTTACCACCATACCGATGTAAAATTATTTGCATTTATATAAACAAATGAATTTACCTGAGAGTTTTCAGTATCATGTCTATTCAGTTTAAAAGGGAATATATCACTAAAACACATCACCAAAAAGAAGAAGAAACCTGAACATCTCCATTTGAACTAGATGGTGACTGGGCAGATGCTGAATCTGAATTTCCACTAGTCTGCGGTGGACTAGATTGATGTGAATCATGCGGCAACCATAAGGGACAATCAAGGGAGCTAGCCCCCAAGTTTATGGGGACAGCTGATCTCTCCATATCATCATCCAAATCAACATATACATCATTCAAATCAAAATTGTTCATCTTGACAGGGTAGTTGTTTGGAATGTTAGGTTTCAAAGAGGTTTGTACACCTGCAACATTAGCTCTAGTTGCATGTCCGATTTGCTGCAGTATCCCAGAGACAGGTACAGTCAAATAAAATAGAGAGGGTAGAAGTACTTCGGTACTGTAAAATAAAGATAAAAACTACCTTAGAATTTTCAAATGAAGGGCCACCATTCATGGAGTCCCGAGGTTCCTGCAACAGTCCAGATATGTTTCTTCCTCCATTTTCAGTAGTAGGGCTCGCAAGGCTCCTTAGAAGATGAGATAACAGGTCTTGATCTGATAACTGGTCTGATCTATTAGCTGCCACTCAGAGAAGAATGAATCAGCAGCTAGACATACAAATAAAAGACAATAAAGCAGCTATCTTTGAGCCTTCAAATAAATCAAGGATAAGGTAGAACTGCTTACAATGCATGTTTGAGAGTATCTTAAGGAGACTTATCAACAGATAGCTACTAGTTTGTTCATCTTTCAATGTGTTTCCATCAGCAACAGGATCAGGATTGGTTTTCCTCCTCCTTTTATTATGGCCAGCCAGACGTCTGCGACAACTTCGCTTTCCTTCATCAAATTCTTGAAGAACATGAAACCTGGCCAACATAAAACCAAACCTTACTCTGTCAACAGGGCATATAGCAATCTACAGTTTGTTAGCCTTCAAAACAACCATGAGAATTGAAATGCACAATAGAGTGACAGGGATCGTGAAATAATTGCACCCAATTTGATATCAAATGTTCTACAACATCACTATAGTGTTAGAATTCAGTCAGTGCTTGTTTTATCACAACAGTTAAGTTACAAATGTAACAGACAGAACTAAAATTAAATTGCAGAATGAATGCTTACCTGCTACACTGCTGACAAAATCGCTGCATAACATTTCCTACCAGAGCGTTGCTAGCTTTGGAGTGCAGTTGGCAGACCTTATGTCGCCTATGATAGTCCTTAGCATTGCTCAGATCAGCACCACAATCCTCAACCTGACAAACAGCACGGCTTGTGCTGCCCCCAACCAACTTGGTCTTCTTTCCACTATTTCCTTCCCAATTTCCCATCTCCCTTTCCCTAATTGGATAACCATGCCCACCAAGTCTCAGACTAAGGTTGCCGACTTCTTGGTCATTCAAATTTTCATCTTCACTGACAATAATCCTTCTCCTTTTCTCCACCTCCCTCTTTCCAATCTCAGTTCCCAGATTTACTTCATCAGAGCATGAGGATGAACTATTTGAAGAATTCCCATTCATTAAAGGGAAGAACGGTGAGCTGGAACCACCAGTTTGGACTGGTTTTACAGAGCTTGCAACAAAAAGATCCCCATCCCATTTCCAATCATTCAAGTCCCATTCCAAATTTCTCTTTCCCAGTGCACGCATATCAGCAGCACCCATCCCATAAAAAGGATGAGCTTGAGCTTCACTTCCAAATCTAGTCTCCATGGATTAAAACCAAAAGATCCGGAATTCTCAATCGAACCAACAATACAATAATAACCGCAAAACAAGCCCCGAAAAACTGAACCCACTCCTCCAAATCAGACCTTTAATTAAATCCAATACAAAATAAAAACCAAAAATTCACCTAATTCTCCCCCAAAAAGACAAGAGCGTCGCTTCCATGGTTCCAATTGAAAGCAACCAACATACCAAGTGCCCTTAATCAGTTATATCACCCTCCAATAACATCAAATTCAAGTTGAAGCTCTGAACACCAGAAAGTGAAATTACACACGAATAATCCCAAATAGTCAAACAAATTATTCAGGCTTACCAGAACACAGATCGGCCTTCCACCTGAAAATACAGGTTGATACAGGGACAATTACCGAAATGTAAGGACAGAGATTGGTTAAACGAAGGTATTTCAGTTCTGATAAAAGCAAAGAAAGTGTAGTAATGGTTAGTAGCAGTACACAAAATAACGTGAAGAAATGAACAATCTTTAGGACTCTTTTTTACCTGAGAGAGAGGGAGCACAGTACAGTAATGGTGGGTCTGATTTTCATGCGGCGTGTTTATCTCGCACTCACTATGAAAATAAACGCAATTTGTTAATTAAAAAGAAAAGAAAGATGCTCTGCTTTTGTTTTCTGATTTCATTTTCTTCCCCCAAAATAAAACGCACGGTTGCTACTGCTACTGCTCTGTTGATGCTATTTCCATGTTGTTACTGTCTAAGAAGGCAATCATCCAGTGCTCCGCGTTCTCCAGTGATGGGTCCTGATTCTTTATCATCTTTACTGGCATTGCTCTAATTAGACTATGACACCTGATTCTCCTGATTCTCTGCATCTTAGCTTATTATAGCGTTGACCTATTTTTGTCATATTACAGTTTTGCATTTACTGTTTTACTGTTTTTGTTGGTGATACTAGCTTCAGTTCACTTTTCTAACAGTCTTTAATATGGTTATATTTTTCTTGAGAATGAAATTTGATCCATTAATGTTCATGTATACATAATACTAGTCAATTTGTTAAAACACAAAATCGATGGGTTTTAAAATTAAATAAAGCGAGGTAAATAAATAAAATTGATTAGTGTGGGTTTGGGGATGAGAAAAAACGACAGAAAGGTAGATTCAGTGCACCTGGGCACTGCTCCAAAACCAAAAACAACATTAATTTTAATGAATTCGTTCACTTTTTTCTTAATTTTGACTCATGGTAGCAAATAGTCAAGCTAACCCTCGAACCCGGTGGATGCTACTTTGTACTAGTTCATGTGTTAGGCTATCTAGCCCGGTCTAAACCCGCTTTGATGAATCACATTTGGATATTCATTTTTTTAAAAAATCAGCCAGAGTCCAAGCCCGTAAAGCTCAAATTGTTTAGGTCGAGCTTGATATATATATATATATATATATATATATATATATATATATATATATATATATATATATATATATATATATATGCATGCATATGTATGTATATATATGTATGTGTGTATATATATAGGATAATTTTACCATATACAAAAAAAAAATTAAATTTTATTACTTTTACAATAATGAAAAATTAATATTTACTTTTCTATTTTATTAGATTATTTTTTTACTTTTACCTTTATTCCTTTATAACTACATTCTCCCTCCTATCTAATTTGTATTTTGCAATTTCAAACCTTCATATCTTACAAACCGATGATTTTTTTTAATCGATGCTTGAAATATTTTGTTCGTTTTAATTTTATCTTTAAAATGATATACACTTTAAATTTTTTGAAAAAATAAAAAATTTATCGCAATCTTATACATAGTATAATAGCTGTATAATAAAAATCATAATTTTTCATGAAGACGTTATACAATGTATAAGAGTGGTATAATGTTATTTAAAAGAATATAAATAATACATTATACCACTCTTATATCATTTACAATGCCTTCATGAAAAAACAGTATAAACAGGTATTATGTAACACCCCCTGATCGGAAGTGTGACGGTAACAGTAACTATCAGTAACTTATCAATTTACCATATTTCACATTAATACTTAAATAAATTCACTTTCAATATTCATATACGAAAACTCCAAAAACCTAAAATATGTAAATAAATACCTACAGTAGTTATAACTCCAGATATCATCGAAATAAAATTCTCACTCCTCACACTAACTAGTGCATGTCATTATTTTACAAACCAAAATGTTACATGAAATTTTTAATCCACCTTGAATCTTTTCCTTTTTGAATTCTTTAAGTTGATCCACTTATATCCCTTCGGTGCACACTATCTAAAGAGCTTCTGAATCTGCGTGTAGAAAATAACTACACGCTAAGCAATTTGCTTAGTGGTGTACACTAATTCCGATTTCATAGAATTTAAAACATAAAATACAATTTATTTAAATAAAATCATGAAAACACATTTCAAAATTTCAATATACATATTTAAACATATAAAAATCGTCTTCAATATTTTACTTATAATCATAAATAATAATTGTCCGAAATAAACTAAGCATCGTTAATGGTATTAGATAAGGGGGTTGGCATTAAGCCCGAAGTCGAAGCTTCTAATAACAGCACAAAGCTCGAAGCTGAAGCTCTTGAAATTAGTAATCACAGTATCGGCACTAAGCCTCGGAGACAAAGCTCCAATTGTTTGTATAGTACTGTACCCCCCTTTATTGGAGCCAATCTACCAGGATCCATTTTCTACTTGTTTACAAAGGGTAATAATCAAATTAACATCTTATAAATTCCAGTAAAAATCATCAAACATAAATCAACCCAAATTCAGTAATTAAGAAACATAAATCCTTAATTTTTACACAATAAATTCAATTAAACACATTGAAATTGTCATTCATGTTTTCAGAAACTTCAGATTTCATGACCTGACTTCCCCTGCATTTTTCTCCATTAAAACGTCTTCAAATTGAAAAAGTTAATCTTAAAATACCTAGCCATATGTCTTAACTTTTCAATGCCACAAGAATCACAGAAATCCATTCAGTATAGATCAAGTTAAACTCAAAACACTAAACAGTGTGCAAACTAAAAAACTCCCAAAAACATATTTCATGATTCCACATCAAACGACAAATTCACATGGTAAATGAACGAAAATCAAATTGGTTCCTTCTAAACATATTTAGTTCAGTTTCTTTAGATGCTCATAAAATTAAGAATCACCCAAATCAGAGCAGTATAACATGATAAAACATTAAAACAAGAACAGAAGTATAATCTGAAAATTTTCCAACAAAACCGAAAATTCGAAATTAGTGTACACAAACCTCTTTTAAGCTCTTTAATGGTTTTCTTCCACCTTTTTTCCTTTTCCTACTATTAGTATTAGCTTCCTCTACAATAATCATATTTAATTCTATCAAAATACTACTTAAATATACCTTCAAATACCTTAAATATTCTTAATCTATCATGATCTATACTAATGAAACCTTAATTTCACTTACCCCCAATTCGGTTTACTATTCATCAAGAACTTAGAATCTGAAATTCTTTTCCCCTAGCCTTGATTTACTGAAATTGATGATGATAGATGGCTTAGAGATCTATTTCTAACAAGAATTCGAAGTCGAAATGAAGAAATCAAAAGTTTTTAAGGTTATGGAATTTTGAAAGGAATAGGGTGAAAGGGAGAAGAGAAATGAAGAAGATGATACGCGGGAGAAGAAGAGAAATGATATATATATATATATATATATATATATATATATATATATATATATATATATATATATATATATAACTATTTGATGTAAAATTACTATTTTACCCTTAGTTCAATTATATTATATACTTATCACATTTTCTCGATTAAACAATCTTATAATCTCATAATTTAATTCCGTAAAAGAATGACATACACATATAATTATAAGCTCCCATGATAGTTTATATATTCTTTCTTGTATGAATTATGATTATAGAAATTTTCGGTCTCAAGATACATAGTTACGGGGTCAAAGTTTGAATGGCGGTCAAATTTCGTTCCGTTTGACTATTTCCGAACTTTAACTTTTTCTTATCATTCCTTTAATATAATAACAACATACCGATATCAAAATTTAGAAATTTTAGGGTGTTACATATTATACAACTATTATACAACGTATAAGACTACGATAAAATTTCTTTTTACTAAAGTGAGTTTTGTTGTAAAAATAACCACTATTATACCATGTATAAGAGTTTTCATATCAGGTTTAAGGTCTTTGTGTCATGATTTTTATGGGGAAATCGGTTCTATTATGAACATAATGGAGAAAAAAATCTATATAAATTCATTATACAACTTTACATAATTTATAAAACCTTCATGAAAATGCAGTAAAAAAGCATTATACCACAATTATACATTGTATAAGATTGTGAAACATTAATTTTTTTTTAAAAAACAAAATGTATGTCATTTTAAAGATAAAATTAAGACGAAAAAAATATTTTAAAGCGTCGATTCGAAAAAATCGACGGTTTGTGAGATATAAACGTTTGAAGTTGAAAATTCAAAATAAATAAGAGAGAGAAGGTAGTTATGATGGTTGAAAAAGTCAACTTAAAAAATGGTAAAAGGAAAAAATGTTTCTCCTTTTTATGTAAAAGAAAAAAAAATCTTAATTTTTGAGTTTTGCAAAATTATTGATTTGTAGAGCCTAAATTTTAATAAAAAAGTAACCCATATGTGTGTGTATATGTCCAAACCTGACTCGATGGATAATTTTTTATATAATATATATTTATACATTATGATTAATTATTTTTTTTTGTTTTTATATTTTGATCCTGAACGTTTGAATTCAAATACAATATTTCATAATATATATTAAAAATTTAATTATATGTTGGATTTATATGAATGTATAGAAAAGTTTATCTTTTTGTTTTTAAAAAACTTCGAAATAAAAAAATACCATGGATCGTGAGTCGAGTTTAGAAATGATTTAGTTGGTTTTAAAGTGTGACCTAGCCATCTAGACTAGTCTTGGATTAATAGTTTTATGAAAAACCCGATCAAGCCCGATCCAATCCGCCCAATGTATGTCTACTCAATGTCAAATGGCCTACAACATACCCACAATTTTCAACCTTATCACATGTGATTAAGGAAGAAAATCAATCGTCCTCAATTTTATTATGCATTTAATACTCCCTCCGATGCTGAAAGATTGTCGTTTTAACAAATATTTTATTTTTCCTCTTGTTTGTCATTCTCACATATCAATGCAACATTCAACACTTTTTCCTAATTTACCCATATTAATTAGAATAGAGATTAAGTAGAAAATGAAATTATAAGGTGCTAATTAAGAAAAACGAGAATTTTATGATAAAGTAAAAGAGATAAGTAGTATTTTTGATAGAGTAATAAATGTTTTATTGGTTTTGATGAAAATCCTAAAACGACAATCTTCGGGCATTGGAGGGAATATTTAATTCATCAAACACATCAATTAATAGGAAAGAGGAAGTTAAAGGATAAAAATATATAATATTAAAAAATAACACGGGCCAAAATTTAAACGGAAACACCGAATCGGGGTTACGTGATTTTTTATTTATAAAATTAAATAAAGGTAAAAAAAACATTTTCATTTTAATTTGAAATTATAATTTTTTTTATTTCTGCCTTATACTAGCTAGAACTTTGGAATTCTAAAAAGTCATACTTCATCCGTCTACTAAATATTATCGTTTTAACTAATTTACAGTTTTTCAGATAACAATTAACTGAATGAGATAATTTACTAACTTACCCTTTCATATATGTCTTATTCTATTTTCAAGACTTCATTAATATGTTCAATAAAAACAATTTGACTTATAATCTACTCTTATTATTGGATATTGGAATAAACTATTTTGAAAGTTGAACAAATTAATAGAGGTAGGAATGGTAAATTTAGAAAAAAAACATATTAAAAATACAAAATGATAATAAAAAAAGATATTGAAATCCCTAAAAAATGACAATATTTAATAGAAGGATGGAGTATATTTTAACATACTTATTATATGGAAAAAATAATTAAACGGATAAAGGAACCAATCAACTGTATGACGATATTGTTGGAGCGTGAGTAGTTGCATTGTAAATTTAATAATTAATTGATTATTATTATTATTAAAGCTTCTAAACAATTTTCTACTCCATAATAATAAAAAGAACAATTTTATTAAATGGTTTTGGGCTCTGTGGGTGGGGCCTCAAGAAATCGACGTGTTAACGGCCTACAGTTTGAGTAGGCATGCAAATTATAACTAAATCCCGGAGAAAATATTTTTATTTTTGCCTTGATAGTAAAATATTATCACTTTCCTCTATTTTTAAGTTTTTATTTTCTCTTTTCCTTAGTTTTGTATTTGCATGGCTTATTTATAATAATTTTTAGACCATACACAATTTCGCAGCAAAAATCATTTTATAAAGACATTATAGCTGGTATAATAGCTATTATACCTGGTAGAATAGCTGTTATACCTAGTATACGAGCTATTACATTCTTATATTTGAAGAAAAAATTCAAATTTACACAAAAAAAACATATTATAAATGTCTTATATTTGGTCAACGACCTATTAAACTAGGTATACTGATTATCATACCAAAATTATTATAACAAATCTTACAATCTTATAGTATACTCGATTTTGTAGCAAAAACCATTATATGAAGGTGTTATACCCGGTATAATAGTATTTATACCTAGTATATGAGATATTATACATAGCATACGAATTATTATACATGATAACATTTGAACATTTCAGCATTGAACTTTATATCATGTTCTATTTTGCAGTAAAACATCATGTTATGAAAGCATGTACCTCCAGTATATGAGCTAATATACCTGGTTAGGGATGGCAACGGATCCCGGATCCGGATCCGTTTTTTAGGGTCCGGATCTCAATTTTATAGACCCGTCGGATCCGGGTGCGGGTCCAGGAAACGGGTCCGGGTCCGGATAATGAAACCCGGATCCAGACCCGGATCCGTAATTAAATATTAATTGTATTTTTTTATTTATTATTTACCCTGAAAATATTGGATAATTAATATTATTTGATATCCACGTAAATCCAATTGCATGAATATAATTAAATGAGCATGTAAACTATTTAAAATAAGGTGAAATGTACAAGTATGGAAGCTAAAACTAAGAATTTGATGTTAATTACATGGACCCGTTTTGGACCCGGATCCGTGGGATCCGCAAATTATGGACTTGCCGGATCCGGGTCCAATATATTAAAAAGGATCCGGGCCGGGTCCAAGCCGGATCCGGCCCGTTGCCATCCTTAGTCCCTAGTAGTTCACAAACCAAGCTCCTTAGAGAAGGAATGCTTGTTTCCAAACCTCCATTGTTTAATGACCAACATTATTATTCATTTTGGAAAAAATAGAATGCAAAATTTCATTTAATCTCAAAGCATGCTTACATGGTTAGCTATTGAAAATGACTCTCATCTTCCAACCGAAATTAGAATTGGTCAAAGAGTCCCAACAGACCTTGAAGACTATAATACACTAATATTAAACTATTAAAGGAAAACGAAACAGAATGAAAGATAAGAAAGAAGTTAAAGATTACTTATGAAGGGATTGACAAGGTGAAAGATACAAAGATAAAAAATGATGATCTGAAAGTATGAACTTTTCTAAATGGACCTTAATGAAGGAGTTGAAAGCATGAATACTCACTTTTAAACATCATCAATGAATTTAAAAGGCTTGGAAAAAGTTTTACTGAAGAAGATATGGTCAAAAAAATCTTGAAAAATCTCACAAAGGAGTTGGATAAAAAGAAGAGTAATTGAGGAAGCCCATGATCTCAAATCTCACAAGTTTGATGAACTGATGGGAACTTTTCTCAATCAAGAATGTCCTTGAAGAAATATGATGAGGGAAATAAAAAAACAAAGGTACAGAATCCAATGCATTTGTTCTTAAAGCAAACTCATCCTGCAATGAAGCAGACTTTGACGAGGACATGACACTACTGACCAGAAGATTCAAGCTCTTCATAAAAAAGGTGGAAAGTTTAGAAAGAAATTTTCTAAACAAGTCATTGAATGGAAAAGAAGAAAATTTCAAGAAAGACTACAATAAAGATATCAAATGCTTTG